>JAJIBD010025916.1:0-139618 GCA_021461705.1 Cryptotis parvus | reverse complement strand
GATTGCTATGGCAAGTACTTCCAGTACTATATTGAATAAAAAGAGGTAAGAGGGGGCAACCTTGTCTTGTCCCTGATCTCAGGGGAAAGGCTTTCAACTTTTCCCCCATTTAGAATGATGCTCACTGTGGGCTTTTTTGGTAGATGGCTGTAACTATCTTGAGGAAAGTCCCTTCAATTCCCATATTCTGGAGGACTTTAATCATGAGCGGGTACTTCGATCTTGTCAAATGCTTTCTCTGCTTCTATTGACAGATCATATGGTTTTTATTTTTTCTTTTATTGATATGATGTATTATGTTGATTGACTTGCGAATATTGAACCATCCTTGCATTCCCGGGATGAATCCTACTTGGTCATGATGTATAATCTTCTTGATGAGTCTTTGGATTCTGTTTGCTAGTATATTGTTGAAGATCTTAGCATCCGTGTTCATCAGGGATATTGGTCTGTAGTTCTCTTTCTTTGTGTTGTCTCTCCCTGCTTTGGGTATCAGGGTGTTATGTGCCTCATAGAAGCTGTTTGGGAGTGTTTCTCTTTCTTCTATTTCCTGGAAGAGCTTGAAAAGGACTGGCAGTAGGTCCTCCTTAAAGGTTTGGTAGAGTTCACTAGTGAATCCATCTGGTCCTGGGCTTTTGAGTTTGGGAAGACTTTTAATTACTGTTTCTATTTCCTCAATGTTGATAGGCTTATTCAGGTATTGGAGATCTTCTTGTTTCAGCCGTGGGAGGTTATAGGACTTCAGGAATTTATCCATTTCTTCTAGATTCTCATGTTTCACGGCATACAGGCTCTCTAAGTAATCTCTGATGATCTTTTGGAATTCTGTGGTTTCTGTTGCGATTTCACCATTTTTATTTCTGATTTTGTTTATTTGGGTTCTCTCTTTCCCTGTCCTTACAAGTCTTGCCAATGGTTTGTCAATCTTGTTTATTTTTTCAAAAAACCAGCTCTTGGTTTCATTAATCTTTTGTATTTTTTTTTTTTTTTTTTTTGGTTTCCAACTCATTGATTTCCTCTCTAAGTTTTATTATTTCCTTTTTTTCTACCTGAGTTGGGCTCCCTTTTGTTGGTCTTTTTCTAATGTCTTCAGCTGTGTAGTCAGGTTATTTATCTGGGCCCTTTCTTGTTTCCTGATGAATGCTTGCAGAGCTATAAACTTCCCTCTTAACACGGCTTTTGCCGTGTCCCACAAGTTCTTATAGTTGGTGTCTTCATTTTCATTTGTTTCCAGAAATCTTTGGATTTCCTGTTTGATTTATTCTATGACTCATTTGTTGTTCAGGAGTGAGCTGTTCAGTTTCCAGGTGTTTGGTTTGACTCCCTGTTTCTGTGTATGGTTAACTTCCATTTTCAGTGCATGATGGTCTGAAAAGATAGCTGACACAATTTCTATCTTTTTATTTTGTTGAGGTATGCTTTGTGGCTCAGCATGTGGTCTATCTTGGAGAATGTTCCATGTGCACTAGAGAAAAAAGTGTATTCTGCTTTTTTGGCATGAAAAGCCCTGTATATATCCACTCGTTCTCTTTCTTCCTTCAGGGCCAATATTTCCTTGGTGAGTTTAGTCTTGTTGATCTATCCTTCGTTGATAGAGCAGTGTTGAAGTCTCCAACTATTTTTTGTGCTACTGATAATGTCTTCTTTGAGGTCTCTTAGCAGTTGTTTTATGTATTTTGCTGGCCCCTTGTTGGGTGCATATATGTTTAGTAGTGTAATTTCTTCCTGGTGTACATACCCCTTAAGTAATAAGAAATGGCCTTCGTTGTCCCTTCTAACCTTTTTCAGCCTGAAGTCTATATTATCTGATACTAATATGGCCACACCAGTCTTTTTGTAGGAGTTGTTTGCATGGAGAATGGTCTTCCAACCTTTGACTTTGAGTCTGTGTTTATTCTGATTATTCAGATGTATTTCTTGTAGACTGCAGAATGTTGGGTTCAATTTTTTAATCCATTTTGTTACTCTGTGTCTCTTAATTGGTGCATTTAGACCATTGGCACTGAGAGACATTATTGTCATCGGATTTTGTGTCATCTTTCTGTTTGTGCTTGTTGTGCTTATGGGTTTTGTCGTATTACAGTAGACCCTTCAGTCCTTCTTTTAAAGTTGGTTTTGAGCTCATGAAGTTCCTGAGTTGTTGCTTATCCATGAAGTTGTGTATCTTTCCTTCATATCTGAATGTGAGTCTGGCCGGGTAAAGAATTCTTGGTGAGGCCTGCAGTTCATTGAGCCTTTTCACAATATCTCACAATTGTTTTCGGGTGCCCTTCCCAACAGAAAACCAGCAGGACAGTTCTACTGTTCAAGAAGGGAGACATCCACAACATTGGCAACTATCGCCCCATCTGCCAGTTTTCTGTCATCTACAAGCTGTTCACTCGAGTCATCCTGAACAAAATTGACAGAACATTAGATGAAGGACAACAATGCGAGCAAGCTGGCTTCCGAAAAGGATTAAGCAAAAATCACCATATCCACATGGTAACCAAGCTCATTGAAATTTGTAGGGAGTTCAAGTTGCCACTCTGTCTCACATTCATTGATTTACAGAAAGCCTTTAATTCTGTGGAGACTGAGGCAGTCATCAAAGCCCTAGTCAAACAGGGTGTTCAAACCCAATACATCAAGATCCTTCGTGAGCTGTTTTATGGATTCACCAAAAGGATCTCACCATTCTATAAGGAAGTGATCATCGATGTCAACAGAGGGGTTCAGCAGGGTGATACCATTTCACCAAAACTCTTCAGCGTCACACTTCGAGAACATCATGCAACAATTAGAATGGGAAGGAATGGGAGTGAAGATAAATGGTTGGCAACTACACCAAATTCCGCCTCGCTGATGACATCATTCTATTAACACCAAACATTAGCCAAGCGGCACAAATGCTGGCTGACTTCAACTGAGAATGTGGAAAGATAGGCTTACAACTCAATCTCAACAAAACTATGTTTATGAGAAATGAACTAGTTCCAGAGGCCCCATTCACTCTCATGGAACAAACATCTCTGAATGCAGCAGTTATGTGTACCTAGGTCGAGAAGTCAACATGATGAGCGACCTAAAACCTGAGCTGCGAAGGAGGAAGAGAGCAGCATGTAATGCCTTCAAAAGCATCAAAGAAATAGGGAAAAAGACAAAGAATCTCCGGCTCCAGGCACATCTCTTGACTCCACAATTCTCCCTGCATTAACATGCCTCAGAGACCTGGACCCTATGAAAGCAGGATGAGAATGATATTCGGGTTTCCCAAAGAGGAATCGAAAGAGCTATGCTTGGAATATCACGCCTCACTCAAGAGAGAGAAGGAATCGAAGTTCTGTTCCAGAATCAGGGATGCTGTCTTGTTTGCTAAGGCATCAAAAATCAGATGTGCCATCAAAAATCAGATGTGCATCAAAAAATCATATATAATGCGATTTAGAGATAACCGCTGGACTAGAGCCGTTACCGACTGGATCCCATGTGATGTCAAAAGATCACATGGCTGCTCACCTACAAGATGGTCAGACTTCTTCATCAAGACCCTGAAGCGAACGGTTTGAGGCTCTTTGTATTCTTGAAGCAAGCAGATGCCATTGGGCTATACTGGCACGTGATTAGGTCAAATGGAGATGTTATTGGTGCCTGCTCGAGCAAATCGATGAATAACAGGTTGTCAAGTGATCAACTGAATAGAGGAAGTAGCAATATAACGTAACATAGGAGTATTAATATCTAATACATACCACAAAATTATCCTATCCTTGAAGAAAGTTACTTAATTATGAAAGATAAAATGTGATATACCATTATAAAGATGTAGAATGTTTACCCTGAAGTTAGTCTAAGCCTTAAAGGATTCAATAGGAGCACTTTCTTAAAAGATTAAAAGTAAAGCTACTATTACATTTTAAACATATGTATAGTTCATTGAAGCACGAGTTACTAGAAACGTCTATGAAAATGAAGCCCATTTACAGAATCATTTCTAAATGATACAAAATAGGCCTGTAAAATTAAATGAGAATTCTTTGGCACTTCTTGTGATTACTATTCAAGTTATGTTGTAAACAATTCTAGCAGCAATCTAGAGATCAAAGATTTGCGAAATATTAAGGTTCTAAATTAAGAGGTGGAAAGAAAGCAGAATAAGACCAAAAGGACCAAAGAAGGAAGTTTAATTCTATGTGGTAGTCTAAAATAGGACAATATGAGCCTAAAATAATTATAATGAATTGAATGTATAAAATATACAAGAATATGTTAGTTCATAGACTTATAAAAATAAAAATAAAATGATCAATAGTAGAAGTTGCTAGTATTTAATTATTACTCCAGAACATTGATGAAAGATGGAAGAAACCAAACGTTTATTCTGTCTAACAATATACACTGCATTTTATGTAACCAAATGTGGAGGTGAGGAGTTTGGCCACACCTGACTGTGCTCAAGGATCACTCCTGACTGACTCAGGGAACCAGATGGTGTGTCAGGTATCAAATGCAGTCAGCCAAGTGCAAGACAATCAAATATTACTGCTCTGACCCTGAGGTAATCAAATAGTGTATTGGGAACACCTTTTAATGTATAGAAATACAAAACAGTATAATGAAAAAGAATTGGAATACAAATGGAACAGAATTTCAGGCTGCCAACCCTTTGAAATTGGGATTTAAACAAGGTATTTTTTTGGGCAGTTTTTACAGACCACTTCAATTTCTGCTTTCATTATACTTCATTCAGAAATTTAAAAGTATTTATGATCTATTCAATATTAATTACTTCTACATCTTGTACTCAGAGTAATATCAAATGTAACATTTGTGTTTTTATCTTTAAATTAAAATTTTCTTTTTTCATTGTCAGAATCATCACTATTTTATCAGGTTTCTTGTTATGAAATTAATATTTGTTTAGGTGCCAGATATACAACATTCTAGAATTTGTCATACAAAATAAGCATTCCCTAAAGTACTTATTATTTAAATGAAATGATAAGAAGTAATTAATAAAGTATACTTTGGTAATAACATATCTGCAACCATTTGGGGCCAGTGAGATACTTCAATGGACTGAGCACATACTATTCATATGGGAGCTCCAGATCAAATTCGAATATGGGTACCATCTACACAATGGAATATTATGTAGCTGTTAAGACAAATGAAGTCATGAAATGTTCCTATAAATGGAAGAACATGGAGAGTATCAGACTGAGTGAAATTAGTCAGAAGGAAAAGGACACATATAGAATGATTGCATTAATTTGTGGGATATAAAAAATTAATATAAAACTAATATTCAAAGCCAGGCAAAACATGGAGGATTGTCAATGGTTGGAATCTAACAAAATAGTGTGGGAGTTAGAGGTTGGGTAAGATAGAGAAGGGACAAGTGTGTTAATAATTGTTGGAAATGGTAACGCCAGACTAGAACAGAGCATTGAACATAGGCAAAGGAATATACATGATAACACCTAAATGCATGTATTGCAAGCAAAAAATGTGTAAAAGATGAGAGAGAGAAGAAAAGCACCTGCCATAGAGGCAGACTGGGGGATGGGGAAGGGAAACTGGGGACATTGGTGGTGGGAAATGGGCACTGGTGGAGGGATGGGTGCTGGAACACTGTATGACTAAAACCCAATCATGAGCAGCTTTGTAATTGAATATCTCGGTGCAATAATAATTTATTAAGAACTATGTGTATTTGCAGGGAGAATGCCCTCTCCCTTGGAATTACTAATAAAAATATTTTTACCTGAAAAAAGATTTTCCAAATATAGAAATTATAAAAGTAGTAGCAGCAAATGTGATTTTGTTATGATTTATTAAATATCATATTTTTGTTTCTGTATTGCGATAGTAAATTAAAACTAATTTTATTTATTGATAGAGCAAAACAATGGTGACCTCTCACTTTTAAGTTTCCTGTAGTAGTTCTTTTATTGCCTAATTGGCTTCCCCTACTGTTCCTTCTGTTCCCAAGGATATGGTCTCTAATGAAGTCAGAGTTAGTATAATTTTTTATCCCTACTTTTTTTCTCTGAAGAGTCATTAATGATTCTCTACTAGGGTCACCAGGGACTCTTGTTTATTCACTTAAATGTATTTTTATCAAACGAAGAAAACGTAAAGCTGGAGATAGTGAATGTGTTCACGAATAAAACATGACAACAGAAGAGTTTTCTGAAACTAGAGAATATTCCTGACATTCTACAGCCCTCATATATATTATTTTTTATTTTGATGGAGTATTATGATTGCATAGCAAGTATTTTATGCTATTGATGGAAGATGGATATTTTAGAGACTTAGATGTCTCATAGAACTGATTTTAAGTAACACTGGGTTCATTTTATAAAGACCTTCTGGTTCATATAAAAATTTTCTCCTAATTGCCAATTTACACATTTTAAGATTTCATGTATTTCATAAACCAAAACAAACTATGATTGCCTGTCAATGGTAAGTGATATAAAACATGTCATTTAAATTATTTTTAAATATTTATAATATATTTGTAAGTAAGTATATTTACTGTTGGGTTATTTTATTTTCTTATGATCTGAAAAGTGTGTTTTACATGTTTTCATTGAAATTATGAGAGTACATTTCTGTATTTAGCAGTACACACTTTTTTTAGAATGCACAAATTGTTCTGGGATAGTTTCTAGAAGTGAAACTGTTGATATTCAAAAGGACTAGTACTGAGAGATACAAAAATGAACTTTTCTATATCATACTCTCAGAAAAGGATATATTCATGTACCTCTCTCTACCCCAATTTCCCTGAAGAATAAAACATTGATTAAAGAACCGTTCTCATTAGAGAACCTTGTCTCCATTTCAAAAAATTACTTTTTTGAAGTAGAAAAAATGGAAAATAACCTTTGTTTACTCAGTCATTTTGTTTAAAATTCTTGTTGTCTTAGATCTATGACACAGTAAAAGAAAAGCAAGTATGATTTAAGAACGTAATCCAGTAATATTGCTGAGTATATTTATTCAGTAATACTATGCGTATGTTGATGAAAGATTAGAATGAGGGTTTTAGGAAGTCGGGAGAACGAAGGCACCCCCAAAACTGCAGTTGTTACTGAGAGACCATGAAGCAGCACTAGTGTGGCCCTGGATACCCCTGAGCACTGGCTCAAAAAAGAGTCACCATGGACCCCCCACCTCTGAGCACTGGTGGGGAGCAGCCCAAACAAAAAGGCAAAGTCAAAATATCAACAACTTGGGTGAGTTGAAGACTGAATACAGGTGTTTTATGAAAAGTGTTTACTACAATGCCTGACATATGGGATGTGCTCAAAATATAATCTACTTTTGCATTAAAAGCAAAATATTAAAAAATGAGACCAGCAGAAGCACATGAATTTTATGTGAGCAGGTAAAGTTTTGGGTCCTTCAAAAACAATTAGATTGGGTCAAAGTGATAGTACAGCAGGAATGATGCTTGAATTGCCCAGGCTCAATACTCCTATGCCCAGCACACCAGGTAGTCCCCCAAACCCTGCCTAGAGTTATCTCTGAGTACACAGCCAGGAGTAAGTCCTATTCACCAATAGCAGTAACCCCCAAAACAATGATCATCTGAAAGATGGTATTTTATGACAAGGTTTGTGATGCTATAGAGCAAATATTAGTATGATGAGAAATGAAGAAAGAAAGAGAATGCTAACATAGAGATAGAGATTCATAGTATCTGTACTATCTTTGACTATATTGACCAAGGTACTTTAAGAAACCAGAATTGGACACTGTGAATAAGAATATTTTTTAGAGTTCCATGTTAATACATAATCCTGGATCATAAGGGTTGTGTTTATTAGAAAGGAACACGGAAGATGTATATTTATATACATTAATTATATCGTTATATGAAAAAGATAGATCATGAAATTTCAGCTGTAAACATAACGTAATATATCAATATGATTATTTTTAGTGATGCACAGATGAAATATATAACAGTGAAATTCAATGCTATTTCAACAAAAAAGTAACAAAATTTCTCCATACTTGATATAGACCTTTCTCTATATTGTGTGACCTAGTTGTTCTAATGACACGGACCCTTAACAGTCACCAAAACTTTTGGGCTTGTTTTATTTTGGTTTTTCGCCAAACCCAGCAATGCTCAGGATTTACTCCTGACTCTGCATTTAGGAATTACTCTTAGAAGTGCTCAGAGACCATATGAGATTACAGGGATGGAACTAGATTCAGCTGTATGCTAATAATTGCCCTATGCACCATACTGTAGCTCCAGCCCTACCATCACTATTTTAATTCTCCAAGAGCATAGCTATGGTTGAGTGAGATATCTCTAACTGGAAAGCAAATATTTTTAATGACTTCTGCTTTAGCAGCCATTAATCACTGTGAATTTAATTTCCAGGTAATTACTCAAAGTGGCTTTTTCTTGGCAACATTCATAATAGTTTCGTGTGCTTAGGACCCAGGCTAAATCAATTAAAAAATTAATCAAGTACATTAAGAAATTATGCTGTCAAGAGACACAATTACATAAAATGTTAAAGCCTTCTGTCATCATGAAATGTTATGATATAATTACAGTTAATGGCGACCACTAGGCAACTAGGCTTTGGGATAACCATCACATATGCAGTTCATGGACCAAAACATGATAACATAGCTTAGGCATGACCCTACAAAATTCTACGGACTCAAGGCCCCCAAAAAGATCAAAACCAGCACACTCAGTAAAGTTAAATGACAAAATGAATATACAGACATCAGTTGTTATGATACGTTGAAAATTTATTTTCCACTACACATAGAAAATAGGTTTCCTATTTCACATGTGAAGAGTCAAGGATTAGAACATCCTTTGTTTCAATTTTTATTTTTTATAATTTTAATTTATTATAGTATAGGAAGTTGCAATCAACAGAACAAGACAAAATTAACTTTACAACCCAACTCCTCTAGGATCTCATAATAAAACTCCTTGTAATCAGTCGGATTATTATTTTTAGCTAATAATTTAACATTACTTCTTATATAGAACTATAATATGTGCAATATATATACATTCATAAAATTTACCCAAATATGTTCACTTTTAAATTCAAGCGTGAATACATAGCTATGTGGAATGAAAGAGAATGTGTTAATCTCTTGAAAAAGAGAAACATTTGACTTATTATAATCATTTACTTTTATTTAGTAACCAAGTTTTCTCTGCCATTAAATCTTTCTAGGGAGAATTTTTCAATTCATTATAAAAATATAAAGGAATTATGGAGCTAGAGAGATGGCTCAAAGTGCCAGAGGGCATACAGGAGGCCAAGAGTTGAGCACAGTCCAGCACAATGTGCTCCCTGAACATCCCCTGGAGCATGTCCTGCAGCACTGAACCAGGAGTAGTTCCTGAGCAACACCAGGTATAAATCCAAACTCTTCTCTCTCTCACTCTCACTCTCTCTCTATATATATATATGTACATATATGAAAGTATATATACACATATACACACATGTATATGTATATATGCATGTGTATATATGTATATGTGTACATATATGTATATACATACATATATATATATATATCAAGCATGTAGACTAAACTCACATATGTAATGTCCTAGCATGCCTCAAGGGGTGACCTTCTCCTTCTGCAGGTTAAAACTGGTGTGGCCAGCAGCTGGGCTCCTCAGGGACAGACCCCAGAGGGGAAACTGAGGTAGTGACTGCAGCTCTCCCTCGGGAAGGAGGGGCGTAGCCCTGTTTAAGGCTGTAAGACAAAGCCAGGCAGGGCAGGGCCTTTCGGTCCCTAAACAGCAAGTCCAGCTGCTGGAAGGCCTTTGGCTTTCTCTGAAGGAGGACCCAGTGTGGACTGTCGAAGACCAGGAGGGGGAGGATGGCCCAATGGGCAGGCATCTTTCTAGATTTATTTATTTATTTTCTGTGTTTTGGTCACTCCCAGCAATGCTCAGGAATTACTCTTGGCAGTGCTTGGGGAACCCTATGAGATGCCGGGGATCAAACCCGGGTTGGCCACATGCAAGGCAATGCAAATGCCCTCCCAGTTGTATTATCACTCTAACCCCCATTTAAAAAAATTGTTTTTTTTTTATTGAGTCACAAAGAGACAGACATGGGCAGAGCTGCTACTGGCTCTCCCTGTGCCCAGCTGCTCACGAGGCGCCGGGAGGGATGGCAGGTTCTAGCCCTGGACCGCCACCCCAGCAGAGCCTCACAACAAGCCAGACGACCCCTCCACTCCATGAGGGCCTCCATTTTCCACACCTGGACTTCCCCCTCCTCAGAACTCCACCCAGCAGACCAGCTTATCACAGCCTGGCTTGGGGCGCGCTTGCGGCGCGCAGTTCATCAATAATTGCTGGATTTTGAGATGACTACAAGAGTATGCTACCTGCACGGCAGAGCCTGGCAAGCTACCCTTGTTGTATTTGACATGCCAGATACCAGTAACAATTATAGATCTCATTCCCATGACCTGATGGAATGGATTGAGGCTCTTTATGTTCCTGGAGCAAGCAGGTGCCCTTGGGCTCTACTTGCATGAGACAGGTCATATGGAGATGTTACTGGTGCCCACTCGAGCAAATCGATGATGAATGGGAAGACTGTGATGTAATGTCCTAGTTTCCACCCATGGCACTACTACTAATATTAATAATAATAATTCTTATTATTATTATTCCATGAAAATGTTTTGTTTATCTGTGATTTAGTTGCTTTTTTTTTGTCTCTTAGGAACTATGTTAATAACAAACTTCATTTGAAAGCTGTCCACTGGCCCAAAATCTGTCTAATAAATTAATCAGAAGAGAGGAAGAGGAGGAAAAGAAGTAGGAGGGGCAGCAACAGAAAGGCCTTACCAACACAGAGCAAATTTCTCAAATCTGTTTAGAGAATTGCAATCCACTGCTTAAAATATGGGCAAAAGTTTGTCATGTTTTATTAGTTTATAAAATGGTTTCTAACTCTTAATAGTGTCTATGTTATAAATTTGTCTTATACATGCTATTAATTATAACAAATGGAATCTTAAAAGCAAAACCAATATAAATATCTTACTTTATAGAAAATGATGCCTTTGTATCAGATTAAACAGGATGATTTACGAAATCTATTTTAAATCTGAGACTGTGATCCTGTTCCATGACTGTTAGACACCATATGTAATTTTACGACTTACATCTAGACAAATTTAGGTATATCTTATTATTGTCATTTATAAAGCAATAATATATACTCTTGTGGGCTAAAATAGTTTGTGTTTCCTGTGCCATTTTAAACTAAAATGTTTGCTCTTGTCACACAGAGTCCTACTAAATTCAAGTGAATTTATGAACATCCTGAAATCAATCTGTGTATTCAAGTCTGTCCTTGAAAGATTTAGCATGCAATATTAGAAAGAGGAATGGTACTGGAGACAGAGATAATAGTGGATAGCTTTGCATACAGCACCACAATTCAAAATATGCCACCACAATAATGGTACCCTGAGTTCCCGGGAATGTTCCCTAAGCACCACTGGGTGTGGCCAAAACTTTTTTTCAAAAGAGAAACAGAGAGAAATAATATAGTATTTAAAAAGAATTTTCAAATTCTAGTTGAATTACCAACCTAATACTTTAAAACATGGCGATAATTTGTAAAACTAATAAAATTATAAATGTGTAGGAATCATACAAATATTCAAATGTATTGACTAGATTATATCTTGTGCATTTGACTTTGCTAAAACTTTAGTAATATATTCTAGAAAAACTCTTTAAAATAGAGTTTAATCAGCTTCCTGCTATTAAAGCTGAAAAATGAATACTCTGCTTCAAGAGGGTTGAATTAGAGAATACATTTTTTAATTGTATAAATCTACAAACACAGTGCCTAATTGTTAGTGATCTATGTGTAAGATACTAGCTTCTCTCCTAGGCATTCGGTTTCCCCCCTAAATTCTTTTTTAACTATCTTTAATTAAATTCACATGGTGAAATGAAAAACTCTTCAATGCATACAGAATTTATTCTTTTAGGTCTGACAGATGACCCTCAGTTGCAGATTGTAATTTTCCTCTTTCTATTATTTACCTACATGTTGAGTGTGACTGGAAACTTAACCATCATCGTTTCTCACTCTCCTGGATTCCCACCTTAAGACCCCAATGTATTTCTTCCTACTGAAACTTTTCCTGCTTGGAAATCTCATTTACAACTTCATGTATTCCAAAGTTCTTGGGGACCTTGTAACAAAGGATAGAACTATATCCTATCTGGGTTGTTTTACTCAGTTATTTTTTATAATCCTTTTAGGTGCAACTGAATTTTATCTCCTGGCAGCTATGTCCTATGATCGCTATGTGGCTATCTGTAAACCTCTACATTACAGCACCATCATGAGCAACAGAGTTTGCCATCAACTCGTGATCAGCTCTTGGGTAGCTGCGTTCCTAATTATTTTTCCTCCAGTAGTTTTGGGACTCCAATTGGAATTCTGTGATTCCAATGTCATCGATCATTTCATTTGTGATGCTTCTCCACTCCTGCAGATCTCTTGCTCAGATACACATTTCCTAGAGCTGATGTCTTTTGTCGTGGCGCTGGTGACATTAATGGTCACATTGTTGCTGGTCATTCTCTCCTATGGCTATATCATCAAGACCATTCTTAAATTCCCCTCTGCTCAGCAAAGGAAAAAAGCTTTCTCTACCTGCTCTTCCCACATGATAGTGGTTTCCATTTCTTATGGGAGCTGCATTTTCATGTACATAAAGCCATCAGCCACTGACAGGGTGACCTTAAGCAAAGGAGTAGCTGTGCTTAATACCTCAGTTGCCCCCTTATTGAATCCATTCATCTATACCCTAAGGAACCAGCAAGTGAAACAGGCCTTTAAGAACATGGTCCACAAAGTTTTTTTTTGCTTCAAGCAAATGATGTCATCCAAATATATATGATGAAAAACAGAACTACAATGTTGCCCTTTCATATTGCTTTACTGTTTTCTCTCACCTATTATCAGATTATATTAGCAATTTTGGCCAGATGACGTTTCTTATCTTGTTACTGTTTTTGTCTAGAAACTCTGTTGGCCAAATCTTTTTCTCTATTTTGAAGAAATTAAGATTTTTTTAAAGCATTTAGCTAGATAATATTGTATAAATGTCTTTCCAGAACTGGACAGATATATCCGACGGATTTATTTAGTATTATATTTTTAAGACCAAAAGAAATGGCTGCTTTAAATAAATCACAAAATCATTTATGTAATCAACATTTCAATGATAGTAAATGTAGTATCCGCAATGTGTTAAATTTTTGCAAGTATTTTGCTTTATCATAGTGACATTTAATGTGACAGATTACACAGATTTATAAGAATGTAAAAATAAAATTGAATTTTTAAATATTTTACAAAATAGTTTCCCTTCAATTAGCAAAGAACACATTTTGATTTGGGAATACACAATGATAGGGAAAAGATCATCAACGTCTATCGTCACCACTGAAATATTTTTAAAATTCTACATTTTTGTAACTCTGAAAGAAATAAGGTCTGCATAGGTTATTGAATTGAATATTTTGTGAGAAATCATTTCCTTGGCATACTTCTGGCCTAAATCTCTACCTCTTTCCTTTCCTGATAAAATTTTCTCCATTTAAAACATCATTATCTGAATGGAAAAAACAATTTTCCAAACAATGCAAAAATCCACCTAAATGTTGTCTTCTAATTATTTGATCTCTTAGTAATTTTTCTGCCACTGAGTTTCCATAGATAAAAAATTTCAAATTAATTACTTGGAAAGTTCAGTAATAGTTCTGTTATAGGATCAGTAGAGCACTTCTATTTGTTAACCAAGTTGATTTTAATTTAAAGTGTAAATGTGGAAACAGGACTGTAGAAAATAAATAAAAATAAACCTTATTAAAGAAAAATGAAGATAATAACAATGGTTAAATTCTGTATTTGCAGAAGAGGAAACTGAATTTACTCTAAAGTCTAGTTTTAATATGGTTTATACAATACATATAATTACTTTAATCATTTACTATCTATTGTATTCACAGCACAATCCTTTTTTATATGTCTTGGGAATTTTTAGCTGATCTATAGATATATCAGAGGAAGTAACAAAACATTTCTCAGATTGTTCCTACTAATCTCATGTAAACCTACTATAAAGTTGATGAATTTAACAAAAATTCAAGTATATATGACAGCATGAAATTTAAATATGTCATCCTGTAATAGTAATAAACACAAAATTCAAAATATTTTTCTTGAGAATCTATAACTTTGACATATCACAGATTATTTATGTGTCAAAATAAAAAATTTAGTGCATTTATATCTAGTGCATTTATATCATGGCGGAGCCTGGAAAACTACCTGTCTCATATTTGATATACCAAAAACAGTAACAAAACTCATTCCCATGACCTGAGCGAATGGTTTGAGGTTCTTCGTGTTCTTAGTGGAAGCTGATGCCCTTGGGTTACAGTACCATGCAACAGGGACAAATGGAGGCATTACTGGCACTTGGCTCGAGCAAATCGATGAAACACAGGAAGACAAGTGATACAAGTGATTATCTCTAGGTGCAGTAAAAAAAAATAGCTAGTACACTTGGATCCTTCCTGAAATTATTCCCAGATTATAAAATTCTAGAGATGAATCATATTTTTATACAAAAATAAAATAAATTCTAATAATAGCTTTATTCACTGAGGAAGAGAGAATCAGAAAGAGAAGATGCTATCAACAAGATCACAAAGAGTGGAGGAGAACTTGTCCAAGCAGATATGAAGGGGTAAAAGACTTCAATTTGAGAGCTAAAATCTTGACAACATATCCCAGCAACAGAATATTAAAAGCCAAAACTTTAATGAGTAACCTCAAGAACAAAGTGCATGTCATCATTATCAAAGAAGAGCTTAAAGAAAACAATTTAACTTTTTTAAAAATAAAAAATTTAATGAATTTAAGAGGAACAACAACCGCTTCATAAGAAAGTCAAAGTGAGGGGCTTGGAGCCATAGTACAGCAGGTAGAGCCTTTGCATTTACACAGCTGGCCCACTTCTAGCCCCAGCATCCCATATGGTCCCCAAGCACTGTCAGAAGTAATTTTTTTGAGTGTACAGCCAGGTTGACACCTGAGCATTTCCACTGGGGCAGGGGAGCCATTTACCCATCTGCCTGCCTACATGTTTCCATGTTAGATGTCTTGGTTCAGATTTTGTGCCTACGTAATTGGTGTCTCTTTTTTGTAGTTGACTCAGCTCTGGGGTCTGTACGTCAGTGTGAGGCGTCTCATCATCCAAAAGAAAAATCTGACTCTGGTGTTGCCTCATGGTAGGACTTAATCTTTCACCATGAGTTGTTTTCCTGTTGAGGTTCAGTATTTCCTCGACTCCATGTTAAGTGCCCTTGCCCTTGTTAGGTATATTTTTAGTGAAGGTTTAAAAAGAACCTTGAGTTTTAATGAATCACAGCTTGTGCATGATTTTGTGCAGCCAATAATCCTTGAGAGTCAAAATTTTAAAGAAAAGAATGGTGAAGTATTAAAGTTTTAATCACTATATGTAGATCCAGGGAGGAATGTGCTGTCTCACTCTAATATCCCTCTCTTTTATTTATTTTTTTTTTAAAGAATAGTAACCATAGTTAGGTGGGTTCTATCTACTCTGACTTAACCTTGTCAATTGTAGGGTATTATTGTGAGATGACTTAATGTCCAGAGAGTACAGAATTATAAAAACCCTTCTGAAATATAAACTAGGCCAATTCGGCTTTAACCTTCAAAGAGTTTCCCATTTGCAGCAGATGCTGATAGACAATGTTCTATAACACCTCTGTGCTTCCTTTATCTGGGCTGTAGCATGGACAACATCAGGATAGTATCTATAGATACATGAATATATTGATATGGTTGGAACTCTACACATTGAGTGACATTCATTTGCTATAAATTACTTGATGCCTGTCTTGGGTTAGCTCCCTGATTGTATGAAATAGAAAAATAATTTGGTAATTTGGTAGCGCTGACCATTTCTTTTGCGTCTGACTGGTAATACCAAATGATTTATAAACAGCATTACAAATTTGATGCCTCAAATTTTGACCTGGAGTTGTTGAGGTTGCTTGCAGTGGGGAAATATTGACCTTGGTCAGCTCTTCAAGTGTTCTTAGTTATTTCTCGAGCAATTTTGAATATACTGTTATGAATAATACAGATGGGTCACTTATAAACCTGTAGAGTATGAGGCAGAGAAGTTAACACAGTAACAAATCTAGCTCCCATACTGGACATTTCATACATTTTCAGTAAACTGAATTAATAATGCTTCTAATTTGAGATGTTGAGCAGAACTCAAATTTGTAAATTTAAGGATAAGATTTTGTCCTTAGGTTTATATGTCTGGAACATCTAAGATCCCTTTACTCCAGACTCCTTTGAGCAAATGTATGAAAGCAACTTTTCAGACACAATGTTTAAAATACAATGTGGCCTTTGATTTTCCAATCAATGTTTTGATACCCATATCACTTAGTTATATTGCTTATTAAAAAAACACCTTTAAGTGAAAATATTCCCATGAAACCCCAGCACACCAGATTGTCCTGACTGTGTAATTGCACCAACTAAGATTTCTAAGTTTTAGCTTTCAGTAATTCTTCTCTCTCAACCTGTGTAATATGTTGCATACGCAATGCTTCTATCCTCATCTCCTACACTCATCTACTAGACTTCTCAAGACATAAATAGGCTTGACTTAGGATCAGCAGCAAAATAGACATATCTTGAGATATTTATTTTTCCAGATAACAGATTAAAATTTTTGTTTGAAAAACTGGTTACTCATAATACAAAGAGCCACAAACCGTGGTTTTTGTTTTTTTTTTTTTTTTTGCTTTTTGGGTCACACCCGCAATGCTCAGGGGTTACTCCTGGCTCTACACTCAGGAATTACTCCTGGCGGTGCATGAGGGACCATATGGGATGTCAAGGATCGACCTGGGCCAGCATGGGGCCAGCTGCATGCAAGGCAAAGGCCCTACCTGCTGGACTATTGCTCCGGGACCCCGTTTGTTCAGTCTTGATGAAGAAGTATGACAATCTTGTAGGTGGGCAGCCACTGATCTTTTGACGTCCCGTGGGATCCAGTAACAGCTCTATTCCAGCAGTGGGCTCCAAATCGCACTACATGTCCAGCCCATCTGATTTTCGATGTCTTGGCAAACAAGACAGCATCCCTGACTCTTTTTTTTTATTCTTAACAAGTTGAGTAGACTAGAAAAAGTGTAGGTCCTTTGGCTGGAGGCGGTTCTGGAGCAGTGAGAAAGCCTCCTGTTCTTCCTCGGATTTTTTAATACAAAGACCAGATACCAATTTGAATAAAATTTTTCGCTCCAACAATCTTTTTACTAAAAATATACACCTCTTTATAAAAACTCTCTAAATTTCTATCAAGTCACAGTGCTATAAACTTTAGGGTTACCAAGGATGTGTTTGAAATAACCCATATCTTTGCTAAATAGCTCTAGAAAATTAAGTTACAAAATAATCTCAGAGATCAAATGTTCCCAAATATATAAATCCTTTGTTTTATTCTTCCTCTCAATCAGGTTAACTAGACTTGGAAATAAATTAGCATAAGAAACTTTATCTCCACCCCATTTTTAGTTGAAATCTTGTAAAATCAACTTACTTGGAAATTATTAATACAAAAAATGTATTTTATATTAGTCAAAAAATATTAAAGGTTCAGGTCAATTCTTCCCATTTAACACTGGTACTGTAAATGTCCACCAAGACCATTCATGGGAACTCACAGTTCCAGAAGGCTGAATCGAAACATTGGACATGGTGGACACTTCTACAATGGAATTGACCACATAATCTTAAATCGACGGTTTTGCCTGACCAATGTTGCGGTCATCCCAAATTTCCAAACAGGATCAGACCACTGTCTCCTTCGTGCAAAATTCTACTTCATGCAACGGGGAGAAAAGGCTGCAAAGTTTAAGAAGAGAACTCCAAGAATGACCACCAACTGGGAACTCTTTGGCACCACTGCAGCAACATGGGAAGATACCATCATTGAGGACATCGGCGAAGAATACAACCAACTGGTTCAGCACCTCCATAATTGTGAAAGAACGCCGAGAGAAAAAGCCACAAAAGACGCCTGTCTAAAAAATCTCAAGCTCGTTCACCAACGTGGCAATCGCGAGCCTCAGGCGACCAAATGCTCACATCCAATCTTGCAAAGCAGTGCAAAGAAGTGATAAAGGAAGACCTCAAAGAGAGAAGAGCAGAAATACTGGAAGATGAAGCAGAAGCCGGGAGGAGCATTCACAACACCCGCCTGCCTTTTGCCAACTAAAAATCCAAGATAACTGTCCTCCGACGCCCTGATGGATCTATCACATCTTCCAGAAAGGCAATGGAGAAGATTATCCAAGATTCTACTCAGATCTCTTTGAAAGCCATGTCCACCTGCCCACATACCAAATTCGCATGATGGATATGTCGTTCCAATGTTCTCCCTTCTGAAATCCGACATGCCATTTTGTCCATAAAGAAGGGAACAGCACCAGGCCCAGACGAAGTCAAACCTGAACACCTGAAGAATCTGCCTTCAGTGCTCATCAATACACTGGCTTGGCTTTCACATGCTATCTGTCTGAATGCAAGGTGCCCTCCCATGGAAAACCAGCAGGACAGTTCTACTGTTCAAGAAGGGAGACATCCATGACATTGGCAACTATCACCCCATCTGCCTATTGTCTGCCATCTACAAGCTGTTCACTCGAGTCATCCTGAACAGGGTTGGCAGAACATTAGATGAAGGACAACCATGCGAGCAAGCTGGCTTCTGAAAAGGATTCAGCACAATCGACCATATCCACACAGTAACCAAGCTCATTGAAGTTTGTAGGGAGTTCAAGATGCCACTTTGTCTCACATTCATTGATTTAAAGAAAGCCTTTGATTCTGTGGAGACTGAAGCAATCATGGAAGCCCTAGCCAAACAGCGAGTTCAAGCCAAATACATCAAGATCCTTCGTGAGCTCTATTACAGATTCACCACCAGGATCTCACCATTCTATAAAGAAGTGATCATTGATGTCAAAAGAGGGGTTCGGAAAGGAAATAGCATTTCACCAAAACTCTTCAGCGCCACCCTCGAGAACATAATGCGACAGTTAGAATGGGAAGGAATGGGAGTGAAGATAGATGGTCGGCAACTAAACCACCTCGAGATGACATCATTCTAATAACACCAAACATTAGCCAAGCAGCACATATGCTGGCTGACTTTGACCGAGAATGTGGAAAGATAGGTCTACAGCTGAATCTCAACAAAACTATGTTCATGAAAAATGAACTAGTCTTGGAGGCCCTATTCACTCTCAATGGAACAAACATCTGTGAATGCAGCAGTTATGTGTACCTAGGTCGAGAAGTCAACATGATAAACGACCTAAAATCTGAGCTGCCAGGAGGAAGAGAGCGGCATGGACTGCCTTCAAAAAACATCAAAGAAATAGCCAAAAGAATAAAGAACCTCTAGCTCCGGGCACATCTCTTGACTCCACTATTTTCCCTGCATTAACATACGCCTCAGAGACCTGGGCCCTACAAAAGCAGGATGAGAATGATATTCGGGTCTCCCAAAGAGGAACCGAAAGAGCTATGCTTGGAATATCAAGCCTCACTCAAGTGAGAGAAAGAATTCGAGCTCCGACCTCCACACTGCTCCAGAGTCAGGGATGCTGTCTCGTTTGCCAAGGCATCGAAAATCAGATAGGCTGAACATGTAATGCAATTTGGAGATGACCACTGGACTAGAGCTGTTACCGACTGGATCCCATGGGACGTCAAAAGATCACGTGGCTGCCCACCTACAAAATGGTCAGACTTCTTCGTCAAGACCCAGAATGAGCAGTTTGAGGTTCTTCATATTCTTGAAGCAACCAGATGCCATTGGGCTACACTGACACATGATAGGGTCAAATAGAAATATTATGGGGGTCCCCAAGCAAATCGATGAATAACGGGATGTCAAGTGATCAAGTGACTGTAAAAACTATATAACCAAATTTAGGGTTCTATAAACCTGCATGTTTTTTGGGCAAAATTGTAGGTTTTAGCCCATTTTTATTTGCCATTATTATTTTAGCCCTAAAAACTTTAAGTTCAGATATTTTAATGACTCCATATAATGTTTCTTATAATCAGATGGCTCTCCCTGTGCCCAGCCGCTCATGAGGTGCTCAGGGAGGCATGTCGGGTTCTAGCCCTGGCCTGCCACCCCAGCAGAGCCTCACAACAAGCCAGACGACCAACCCCTACTCCTGGGGCCCGCCATTTTCCACATCTGGAATTCCCTCTCATCACAACTCCACCCAGCAGACCAGACTATCACAGCCCAGCGGTTCATCAATAAATGCTTTATTTAGAGGTGACTACAACAGTATGTCACCCACACAGCAAGCCTGGAAAGCTGCTCGTGTAGTATTTGATATGCCAAATACCAGTAACATTTATATTAGGTCATTCCCATGAAATAATATAATGGTTTGAGGCTCTTTATGTTCCTGGAGCAAGCGGATGCCTTTGGTTTCTCCTAGCATGAGCCATGACATATGGAGATATTACTGGTGCCAGCTCTAGCAAATAGATGATTAATGGGAGGATAGTGATAGCGATAGTGATAATCAGACATTGTTCTAATTTTAGTCACTGCAACAATAGAGATATTATTCTCATACTAAGGGGAAACATGAGTTTCAGAAATGTTAACAAACCGGAAAGACATATAGGAGTTAATTCATTTTCAAATCTGATCTCAAAGATCAAGTATTTTTGATCAATACTTAAACATTTTTTTCAATACTTAAATACTTTTTGTCACTTAAAAATATACTTCAATTTTCTTCTTCATAGTAATTCACAATTATTTACAATTGAAAGGTTGTGGGTACTGGGATGGGGCTGCAGAAAGGAGAATTAGACTGAAATGGGGTTGATTTGAAAAAGCAAGCCCCCAGGGTACCTCACAAGTGGATCTCACAAGCCCCAGAGAGGTCAATTAGGTCATGCTTCCAGGCTTATCAATGGATCTATATTGAAGTTAAGGAGGCCTGGGGCAAGGGAGGGTGTGCATTTAGGCCAGTTCTGTTTCTGCCTGATGGGAGTTGCTTGGCTCAGCAGGTCAGTAGTCTTTTGTTATGGGTTCCAGGGATACAGGGAATAAGAAATCCCTAGGGCAGAACTGTGTACACATGAGCTTCTACTTCTCAGGGCACACCCAACAAATATTAATAGGATGAATAATGCTTTTTTTTTTTGCTAAATTTTATTTGCTTTTTTTTGGGTCACACCTGGCAATGCTCAGGACTAATGCTTTATTTGTTTTATTTATTTATTTATTTATTTATTTATTTATTTATTTATTTTGCTAAATTTAACCTTTGGCAAAAGAACCTTGACTCAAGAACCTTGACTTAAGAACCTTGACTTAAGAGTTCCCACAGCCTCTGAACAAGACTATCCCTGACTTCTTAGCCTGCTGTATTCCTTTACAGCTTTTCCCAATCTTTAATTTTGACTCTGTTTATTATAATAGTTCAAATGAGTCTCTCTTAGCCAAGAATGTTAGGTTCTGTTTTCTGATCCATGCATCCAGTCTGTAATTTTTCAATAGTTCAAACCTCTGTGTTAAATGCAATTATTAAAATAAAAAATTCAATGCCCAAATAAAGAGTTCCCAAGCATGATCTCTAAAGACAATATGATACATTACTGAGAATCTATGACCATAAGTATGTAGAATATTTCTAAGAGCAAATTATATACGTTTAGATATAAAACAGAGTCTGATTATTAATAAAATTTTAGATACTGGTATAAGAGAACATTTGAGTTTTCTTATATACACATATGCAAAAAAACACAAGAAAACTTCCCTTGATTTCATTTATATAGTTTTGTTCCTGTTTTTATAAAACAGCTTAACTGAGATTTCTAACTGAGATTGGCTTATGCCTATGAGGAAGGTCTGTTGATTCTAACTGAAGCAGAGGCAGTCAGATAGGGAAGGACCTCCCAGGGCAATGAGTAATATAAATGAAAGCAAAACAGCAAGAAAGTTACAAATCAGAAAGCCAGATAGCCAGACAGCCAGAAAGCAAGAAAGCAAGCAAGCAAGAAAGAATCTTGTGGACCCAGGAATTAAGAGATCTGAGAAGCCTCTACCTGGCCCAGCACAGACCCAGAAATGGCTGGACCCCCCATCCAGGATAAGTTCTAGCAGGAACAAAGGCCAGGAAAGGAATATCAAAGAAAAACATCAACTGCTCCCTACTCCACCCCTTGCCTAGGCAACCACCTAGCAGTGGACTCTTACCTAGATAGGAAGCCCCTAGGTTGAAGGCCCCAGGGCAGCTTGGGAGAAACCCAAAAAATAAGCCAACTAGAACAAAGGGAAGGTGCCCTTGCATAACCTCACCACGAAATGCTGCCCAGCTCTCTCCTCTCTCTCTCCCCCTCTCTCTCTCTCCTCTCTCTCTCTCTCTCTTTCACTCTCTTTTGCTCTCTCTCACTCTCTTTTGCTCTCTCTCTCTCTTTCACTCTCTTTTTTGCTCTCTCTCTCTCTCTCTCTCTTTCACTCTCTCATTGATATGCCAAAGGCAACAAGTTAAATTATGGCCAGATAGACATAAATCTAGGAAAGGAAGATATCATTCTTAGCTCTTGTAGCTCTGGGAAAGAAAATAACATTTTAGTTAAGGATTCTCATGAGGAAATAAATGTTTCATTTTACTGACAATAAGAGTGGCATTGCTAAAATCTGAAGAACTAAGACTTTACATTGAAACTGATGTAAGCAGACAGACAGGGAGGGGGGCCTGCAGGGCAGTGAAATGTAGCCATAAGCCATAGGGCTGTCCCTTTTTGGAACCAGGAACCAAGACTTGAGGAAACCCATTAACAAACAATAGACCCTGAGGAAGCTGGATCCACTTTTTTCCTACCAGCCCTTAACCCCCCACCATCTTCCCTGGCCTAGCAGGGAGATTCCAGAGCATTCCAGCCCAAGAGGATTAAAGCCTCCTTTGGAAATCCAAAGGGGCTCTCTCCCTTTGGAGCAACCTGCAGTCTCCCTTGAGCTCCTCTCTCTCTCTCTCTCTCTCTCTCTCTCTCTCTCTCTCTCTCTTTTCTCTCTTTCCCTCCTCCTTCCCCTTCCCCAGTCCTAAAATCTCTATAATAAAATCTGTTTATCTTCACTGCCCATCTACTCCTGAAAATTCTTTTCCTGCAACAAAGACAAGAATTCTGAGTAAACCTAGTAAGGCCTAGGACTGACTTTTCTTTCCTGCAAAGAGCAATTCCTCTCTCCAAGCATGAGTCCGTGGCTCCCGAGAAATTTCAGGTGGTAGGGATCAACTCCCATGCCTAGAGATCAAGTGGGCTTCAGGCGTTGCTTGGCGGCCACCTCGTGGGGCTGGTGGGGCTCAGGCCCACACCTTGCAGGGGCTCATCACACACTTTATCAGTCCTTAGACTGTCCAGCAGGTCCCAGACCGCAATTGCGGCTGGGGAGAAAGCGAACCTCTCTCTCCCCTTCCTGCCCACCCATGAGACCCACCTACATCAAAACTACAGTGAAGGACACGCAGTATAGAGTCAGCGTCCTCTAAACCTAAACCGAGGCTCTGCAGCATTCAGGTTCCACTTGCCTTGTCTGGGCTTTAGCAGTCTGCTCAAAAATGCCGAGGGAAGGAGAAACCTGCAGGTCCAATGTGTGGCAGCATAACCTGGGTGTGGACTAGGCACCCTTATTTGAGGGCCACATAATAATGACTCTCTCCCTGCACTTTCCAGTCCCTCCAGCACTGGGGCTGGGAGCCTGAGGGCTGTCCCCAGCATTCACCCTACCAGTTGCATGTGAAAGGATAAATAGCTTGCTCCAACAAATTCCCCCAGCAGAAACCAGTAAAGCCAGCTTAAATGTCATTTAGCAGATAAGAATTGGGGTTGTAATTCAAAGATCTGTAAAACACACTTTTTGGCAAGAAACCCACTTTTATCCTGAGCACCACATATCCCCCAAATACTATGCCAAGAAAAGCCTCTGAGTTATTAATGTATGAGTGTGAGCTTAAAAACTAAAGAGACCAGAGAGAGAGAGAGAGCACAGGAGTCAAGACACTTGCCTTACATGCAGTCAACCCAGTTCAATACCTGGCTCTGCATATAGTCCCTCTAGCACTGCTTGGAAAGAGCCCTGAAAACAAGCTCAGGGGTAAACCTGAGCAAAGGTGGGTGTGGACCTCCCATAAAACAAAAAAGTAGTAATAAGACACACTAAATACTTATATTTCAATGATTGCCTTAGAATAATTTGTCTGAAAAACATTAAGTGACTGAACAAATCAAAGAACAAACTTAGATTTTTTTCTTGCAACAGGAAATATATCATAGTTTCCAGACAAATATAGTTTGGAAAACAAACCCACTAACAAATGGTATCATTTTATTTTGTTGGGGTTTTTATTTTGCTTTTTTTTTGGGGGGGGCACACCCAGCGATGCTCAGAGGTTACTTTTGGCTCTGCGCTCAGGCATTTCTCCTGGCAGTGCTTGGGGAGACCATATGGGATTCTGGGATTGAACCCGGGATGCCACATACAAGGCAAATGACCTACCGCTGGACTATTGCTCCTGAGCAAATGGCAACTTTATAAAGAGAAGTACAACTATATTCATATTAAGTCGTTCCAAAATGAGAATAGGGAGACAGGTTTTTATTATTCTAATAAGTGTTATTATATTAATGGGTTATTAATTAGTATAATGATATAATATACACAGATTATTAAGGTCAAAGGTCAAACAGCCTGCAGGTGGCGTCCTCCAAGCCAGTGGCAAATGCGTTGTCATAGGGAAAGAAGCAGATGGCGTTGATGTCCGACTTCGTGGGCCAGTGGAGGTTTGCCGGCACATGCCTTCCCGCACGTCCCAGAGTTTGGCTGATGCGTCGCAGGCCCCGAGACAAAGAGTCTGGTGTCAGGAGCGAGGGGCAGGCTCATGACGTCCCCGGTGTGGCCAGTGAATGTGGTCGTCTGCTGGGAGGCATGGCGGGTTCTAGCCCTGGCTCACCACCTCGGCAGAGTCTCACAACAAGCCAGGCCACCCCTCCTCACTCCACGGGCGCCGCCATTTTCCGCTTTTGGACTTCCTTCTCGTCAGAACTCCACCCAGCAGATCAGCCCATCACAGCCGGGCTCCCACGCCGCGTGCAGCGGTTCATCAATAAATGCTTTATTTGGAGGTGTTTAAAAGAGTTTGCCTCCCACGTGGCAAGCCTGGCAAGCTTCTCATGTTGTATATGATATGCCAAATTCCAGTAACAATTATATTAGGTTATTCCCATGACCTAATATAATGGTTTGAGGCTCTTTATGTTCCTATAGCAAGCCGATGCCCTGGCTCTACTGGCATGAGACAGGACATATGGAGATATTACTGGTGCCCGCTCTAGCAAATAGATGATCAACGGGAAGATCGTGACCGTGATACGTGGATCGTCTACCACATGAAGAAGAACCAAAATACATTATGTAACAATTAATAGCATGAAACTGAGATGTTGCAAGCACTATTATAGTAGTAGGGAATTTAAAATTCCACTCATAGCTCTGGAAAAACCAACTAAACAGAGACTAAATATATAGGAATTGCAGTCCTAAATGATTTACTGGAATAGGCTTAATAGACCTCTATAGAACATTTATATAATAATAGAATTTACTTTATATTCAAGTGAATACTGAGTATTTTCAAGGATACACCATCTTCTATAATAAAAGCAGCATTCTTGTATCACTTGTATCACTTGTCTCCCTGTTGATCATCAATTTGCTTGAGAAGGCACCAGTAACATCTCCATACATCCTGTCACATGCTAGTGTAGCTCAAGGGCACCTACTAGCTCCAGGATCATAAAGAGCCTCAAACTATTCCATCAGGTCATGGGAATGAGTCTATAATTGTTACTGGTATTTGGCATATCAAATATGACACAAGTAGCTTGCTAGGCTCTTCATAATTTTAAGAAGAATAAGGTTATAACCAAATAATTTAATAATAATGCTATAAAATTAGAAGCTGATCACACAAAGAAAACTAGAATAACCTCCAACATGTGAAGACTAAATAAACGCATGCTTCTCAACAAGTTGGACAATTAAATTATTAGAGATAAATCAAAACACATTATCAGAACACTTGCAATTTAATATACTTAAATTATGATCTGATAAAAAGAAATTAAAAACATAAACCAGTGTACACTGTCAAAAGAACTAAAAGTACTTGATGGGAAGAAGGTGATGGTGAGGAACAAAGGCAGGGATGTACAAAAGGGAGCATTGGTGAAATTTTTTAAAAATACTTTATATAAATAATACACTATGAATCCTTAAATATGAAATTCACGATAAAACTATGAAAATTAGAGGCAAAATAAAATAGAAATAGAAATATGATTAGGGTTTATGACTTCATGTTCTCTTAGTTCTTGGAGAGAAATATAATTTTTTTTACTAAGTCATGAAAGGCTTGTTTCACTTGCTTGTTCCTCAGAGTATAAATAAATGGATTTAACATGGGGAAATGGAAGTTGTGAGTATTGATACCCCTTTATTAATAGCCATTTCATTTTTTGCTGAAGGTTTGATGTAGATAAAGATACAGCTGCCATAGGTGATGGAAACCACAATCATGTGGGAAGAGCATGTAGAAAAGGCTTTTGTCCGTTGCTGTACAGAGGGGAACCCTAGGATTGTTTTGATGATATACAAGTAGGACAGAAACACACATACAAGGGTGGCAATGAAAATTAACACAGAACAAACAATAACCATCTGCTCTAAGAGCCATGTATCTGAGCATGAGATTTTCAGAATTGGATTAGCGTCACAGACAAAATGATCAATAGCATTTGAGTCACAAAATTCCAAATCCAGTCCCAAGAAAATGGGTGGCAAAATAATCACCAAAGTAGTCACCCAGCAGGAGAAGATAAGTCTTTTGCACATCCTGTGGTTCATGATGATCATGTAATGAAGAGGTTTGCAGATAGCTACGTAGCGATCATAGGACATAGTGGCTAAGAGAAAAAAATTCTGTTACTCCAAAAACATCTGTAAAAATAGTTGGCATGCACAAGCATTATAGCTAATGGTCCTGTCACCTGTCATTAAACTGTACAAGAATCTAGGAATGCAGGCAGACGTAAATGAGATTTCTAAGACTGAAAAATTTAGGAGAAAAAGATACATCGCAGTTTTAAGATGAGAATCCACTAATGTGAGGATGATGATGGTCAGGTTTCCAACAGCACTCAACATGTAGGTGATGAGTAAAAATACAAAAAATCAGAATCTGTAGCTGAGGGTCATCTGTCAGTCCCAGGAGAACAAAGCTGGTAATTGATGTATGGTTTCTCATTTTTGTCACCAAACTTATTCCAGTATGCCTATAAAATTAAAAGAAATTAAATCTGAGATGAGAAAATGTTTTACAATTATATTTGTTTAGAAAAGGATAGACTCTTGGGGCTGGAGGAATAGCACAGTGGGGAAAGCACTTGCCTTGCATGCAACCCAGGTTCAATCCCCTGTATCCCATATGGTCTCCCAAGCACCGCCAGGATTAATTCCTGACTGCAGAGCCAGGAAAAACTAAGAATTGCTGGATGTGACCAAAAAAGAAAAAAAAAGGATAGATTTGCAAGAACATATTGCTTTACTTATAACGTGTATTGATTCTATTCAATATTAGTGATTTCTTTAGGCTTTTAGGCCTGTTCAAATGTCATTTGGCAGATAAAAATATGATTTTCAAATCATTGTAATAAAAACATGCCAATACAGTGCTTTAGATGATGGTACAGTAACATGTGCATTAACACACAAATACATATTCATACACATCAAAAATAAAACTTCAAATATGCTTAGATTCTAATCAATGATTTTTTTCTCATTTAAAATAAATAGGATCAGTGCCGGAGCGATAGTCCAGCGGGTAGGGCGTTTGCCTTGCAAGCAGGCGGCCTGTGCCGGCCCGGGTTCGATCCCGGCATCCCATATGGTCCCCCGAGGCACCGCCAGGGTAATTCCTGAGTGCAGAGCCAGGAGTAACCCCTGAGCATTGCCCGGTATGACCCAAAAAAGCAAAAAAAGAAAAAAAAGTTAAAAAAATAAAATAAATAGGAGTCTGGAGAAATAGCACAGTGGGTAAAGTGTGTGCTTTCTTAGCAGCCAGCCCTAGTCAGTTCCTAATATCTATAGTCCCATGAATCTAAGCAGGAGAAATTCCTGAGCACAGACCCAAGAGCAAATCCTGAGCACTGCCAGGTATGCCTTCCCACCAAAAAATTCCCAAAAAATAAAAACAAATAACCAAACTGATTTTATATTCTATCAAATGGTTTCAATTTTCAGATAATTTTAAAAATTACCTAGAATTGTAGACCACAGTGTGCAAAATGAGAGAGCAAGAGAGAGAGAAAGAAAGAGAAGGAGGGAAGTGCCTGTCATAGAGGCAGGGGAGGAAAACTGGGGACATTGCTGTTGGGAAATGGACACTGGTGGGGAGATGGGTGCTGAAACATTTATGACTGAAATCAGATCATGAACAGCTTTGTAATTGTCTATCTCACAGTGATATAATAAAACTTTAAAAAATAATTACGTAAAGAATCTCCATAATATTAATAAAATGTACATTATACTTTGTGATAAATTTATTCATATCATCCTATTCCTAAGAGAGTAATGTAATCTCAACTTTAGAGTATCCTTTCCTGTAACTTCTCTATACTCACTAACAAAAATTTCACTGTTTTGATATTGGATTATTTTTCATGGAAAATTTGAAAACATTAAAAGGTGATGATGACACAAATGTTTTTATATCTGTCAAAGCACTTGAGGTATGTTTAAGTTCATTAGTGTAATTAAATACAGACTGTCAATACTGTAATTAATTTACAAAGAATAATTTTTATCAGTTAACATAAGTTTACATACTTGAATTTGATATAATGTTACAAATCAGTATTCCTGAAAAAGAAAACTTTATATAGTATAAGGATGTATCTGATGATTTTCTCACGTTATTTATACTTATCTTCACTTTTTATACTTATTTATATCTTATACTTTATACTTATTATATTTTATCATCACTATTCACTATGTAGCACAACAGAACTTTGATACAAACCCTAATTCACTAAGGAAAATATTCTATACAGTGGAGAACATTAATCTGTATATTTTATACTCAGTTTGGAATCTGAAATCTATAAACTATTAATTTGCAGATGTTATAAACAGCTCTTTAAGTACTAAATTTATTCTCCAAATTGATTTTTACTCTCAATTTCTAAAATAGTTTTCTCTCCTGATTTACTACATCTTAACTGCGTGTGTTAAGAATTATAAAAACATCACTCCAAGACGTGGAGCAATAGTACAGCTGCTGGGGTGTTTTGTTCATCTCCAGCACACTCAATGGTCCCTCGAGCCTGTCAGAGGTGATCCCTGAGCACAGAGCCAGGAGTAAGCCCTGTACACTGCCAGATATGGCCCCCAAACAAACAAACAAAAACTCAAAAATAATACTCTAATAAAATTGTTCTTTATAAGTTTAATGCGGTTCATCAATAAATGCTCGAATTTTGATGTGACTACAAGAGAATCCACGGCACGGCAGAGCCTGGCAAGTTACCTGTATCGTATTTTGACAGGCCAAATACCAGTAATAATAATGGACCTCATTCCCATGACTTGATGGAATGGTTTGAAGCTCTTTTCTGTTCCTGGAGTGGGCAAATGCCCTTGGGCTATCTTGCATGTGACAGGACTTATTGAGATGTTATTGGTGCCCACTTGAGCTAATCTATGATCTACGGGAAGACAGTGATACAGTGATACAGACAGTGAAGTTTAACTCTGATTTAATTACATCTAAATGAAATACAGTATTTTATTTCCAGTTTTTTGCTGCTTGCTTAAAAGTCACACACCTGGTATTGGGTTTTAGAATTTTTTTTTTTGGTCATTCTCCCAGGATTCCTCAAGGTCATTAAGAGTGTTTTGCATTTTTCTCTTTAAATTTTCACTCAACAGGGGCAGATAACACAGCTTGGAGGGCATTTGCCTTGCATGCAATCAACCCTGGTTCGATCCTTGAATCCCATATGGTCCCCCAAGATCCTCCAGGAGTAATTACAGTGCAGAGCAAGGAGTAACCCTGACTATCGTCGAGTGTGACACCAAAAAAGCGATAGATAGATGACAGATAGACAGATAGATAGATAGATAGAGAGAGAGAGAGCGAGATAGATAGATAGATAGATAGATAGATAGATAGATAGATAGATAGATAGATAGATAGATAGATAGATAGATAGATAGATAGATAGATAGATAGATAGATAGATAGATAGATAGATAGATAGATAGATAGATAGATAGATAGATAGATAGATAGATAGATAGATAGATAGATAGATAGATAGATAGATAGATAGATAGATGATAGATAGATGAATAAATAAATATTCACTCAATAGACCTGAGAGATAGTATAGTGATTAATCTATTTAATGGTATGAACCTTTCCCCTTATTTCTTTAATGGTACTTTTATTGGGGGTAGAGGGTTTTGGGTTTCTGGGTTTTACTTGGAGGTGCTTAGGGCTACACCTATTGTGTGCTGGGAGCTGTCTGGGCCATGCTCTGGAGATTATGTACAGGAGTCAAATACACAGCATGCAAAACCAGCATCTTCACTCCTGTCCCATCTCTGCAGCCTAAACTAGTGCTTTCTGTCGAAAGTGCGAGATCTCTACCAGTGACATGCTCATTTCTCATAATGAATAGCCAGAATTTTCAGAATTCATTAGAGAGATAGAATGTTGGCCTCGCACACTCCCAAGAATGCATGCAAAATACAGGCAATAGTAAATTATAGTAAACTATGCAATGAACAATAGATTATGTACCATAATAAACTGAGTAATAGATGATAAAGAAAAGAAAATTATATCCTGCTTTCTTCAATTTTAAGATAGCTAGTTGGTACCCACCTACTTCTTCCTTCAATTTTGGGGCACCTACCTGGTGACTTACAGAACTGAGAAGCTTTAGGCCATGTCTTTTTGTCCTAAATATTTTTTGCATAAGTTGACATTACTATTTGGTTTGTATTTATTTCTTATTCTTACAGAGAGCAGAACATGTTCAGGATTGCACAAGACCTTAGTTATATTAGCTAAGTCAGGGCTAATTGGCAACTAGTCCTGATTGCCAATTCAGGGCTGTTTCTATAAGTCCTTTGATCTGCCTATTTTTAGATTGCCTGAAACTTCCTAATGCATAAGCCCTCTCCTATCTAAGGCACTGATTAATTTAAATGGTAACTCGTTTCTTTTTACTACAAATCTATTAGCTATTTACACTTTGCAGTTTTGATGAAGCATACCAAACTATTTCTAGAATGGTTTTAGATCATTTAACTCTGAGCATCTTGAGGATTAAATGGCTAAATAGAAATATGTTTTCATAGGCTTCTAGTGAGCGACTGGTCACTCCTACCTACAGGCCTACACACACTCACCTCACAGCCAGCTCGGGAACGGACTGATTGATTATCTAATCATTTCAATTCTAGCACATGGTCAAGACTTTTCTATGAAAGCCTTGCATGATTTTTGAAAGTTAATTGCCACTCCAAGGTCTGGAAGAATATCACAAGTTCTCTCTGGTTTGGAGAGGTGACATCAGGGCCTTCCTGGGTTAATAAGACTTTTACCGAGAACAAGACTGAGGACTTTTTATTTGCCAATCTTGAAAACACGTGTTTTAACATGAATCCTAAGTGAATTAGCTTCTAAAGTCATTATTGACACTTGTGTAATCTTCAGCAAAGATCCTAAAACATTCAGCCTTAGGGACAGTATTCTCAGAGGGACTACAGATTCCACCATGTAATTTAACATAATTTAACATAAAGTAAGCCCTGAGCACTAAAGGTGTGGCCCCAAAAGACGTAAGTAAATAACATAGGATTAAAAAGAACAAGGATTAAAAGAACAATTATGCTTTCTTTTTATTTTGTTCAAGAACATTTATTGCAGCAAGAGTTGGTTAATAGAGTACAGGATCTCTTTTCTTTTTTTCTACAACATATTTTTTCCTGAAATAACTGCTGCTGTTTATAAATAAAAATTAAATTAAGATCACAAAATAGAAATGTTGGCCTTAAAATAATAGCCATTGTTAATATGTTATATTATACCCTTTAAGAGTGAAAGAGGAAGCCTCAGTTTACCCTCACCAGCTGTGAGAGCAGTCCTGTTTTGGGAGGGGCCATCATATATTTTTGACTTCCTACAAATTCCTGGGCTTTTCTGCTAAACAGTGAGTTAACAATTGTCCATCATGAAATTCTGCCCCAGAGCTTAGCCTCACTGGGAAGCTGAGATAATGGGAAATACCTAAAACAAATGGCCAGAAAAGGATTTGTTGGATCACATCTTCTGCAACATTTGCCAAGAGCCCAATTTCCATTTAAAAGGGTCTGCAGGAAAACATTTATCTTGAACTTCTCTGCATTTCCTGTAACACAAAGACCTGGTTTTCCTGTAAGAACCCCACAAAAAAGAGCCAGAGTTAACTTAGTCCTACTAAGTTCCTCCCCTAGGGGGAGTTCCTTTCCTTTCTCTTCTACTTTCCAATAAACTTTTTTTGCTTTCCGACTCTGAGTCTGAGCATCTTTATTAGTCAATATTTTAATTATTGAAAATATTGAGAAGCTGGGAATTGCGATCCAACAGAGACCCGCCACAGCCTCTTCTGCCTAACCTGCATCAAGAGTCTTCTTATAGAAATAAATCATTAATTAATATATTAATATACAATAAATATAAAAGATATATGATATTTGGGGGAAGGGGCATTCTTTCACCTTTCACTTGATCACTTGAATCCCGTTATTCATCGATTTGCTCGGCGGGTGCCAGTATCATTTCCATTGGACCCCCTATCACGTGCCAATGTAGCCCAATGGCATCTGGTTGATTCAGGAATATGAAGAGCCTCAATCCGTTCCTTCAGGGTCTTGACAAGGAAGTCTGACCATCTTGTAGGTGGCGGCCATGTGATCTTTTGACATCTCGTGGGATCCAGTCGGTAATGGCTCTAGTCCAGCGGTTGTCTCCAAATCGCATTACATGTCCAGCCCATCTGATTTTCGATGCCTTGGCAAACGAGACAGAGTCCCTGATTCTGGAATAGCGAATTTTCTTTCACCTTTAATAAATTTTTATCTTTACTTTACATCATACATAGTATTTTGCATGTGCATCTTTGGATAATCAGCATATGTATATGCTTATTAAGTTCACAACTGATATGCCAATAATACAGTCAAGTATTATAATAAACAATAATAAATTTCCAATTATTTTGAAATTAAATCTGTCTAGTGATTACAAACTAAATATTATTTAATTATTAATGCTTCTTTTTGAAACTTTCTGTCATTATTTAAAATTAATCCATAGACTTGAAAACTTGCACTGTTTTATTTAATGTTCATGCTGACCAAAAATATCTTGAAGTGATTCTATGAACTGATCAGTAATTTCTGTTATGAATTTATGTCGTATCTTTTTAATCAAGGATGAGAAGTGAAGCATAATGTGTTTTTGCACAAATACCTGTGCCTACCACAAGTTTTCCCAGGTACCTGGGCATTATATATTTATGCAGACTAAATTGAAAGAATGGCCCCTCACCCACAGAACACAAAGACAGGAACCAGAGGTAGCTGGTAAAATGCCAGAGGTAACTAATAAAATGATGGCTCAACGGAAGTAATTGATAAAATGATGGCTTGATAAGAGCACAGCAGGAAGGGCCTTAAGCAAATAATTCCAGGGAGGGCTATAAGGCAAACATTCCCGAGAGGTTGCGTCTGATGTCCCCCTCTGTATTTGGTATGATACGTGACTGGGCCCATGCCGTGCCAAATATGGAAAGAAGTATTAGACACACTCAGATTGGTGAGTGATGGTTACCTGGTGCAGAGTGATTGGTTGCCTGCTTGGCGCGGACCTTGATGTAATATTTTAAACCTATTGGATAGTTATGCGCGGGCTTTTCTGTAGCGCGGGAATTATTCCTTAAAAGATCATCCCTGGAAGGAGCTCGGGGCTCTTAGCCACTGACCGCTTGGGGTCACGCTATGAGCCCGAGTATACTCGCTTATTAATAAAACCCTTGCTTTTGCATAGGACTTGGTCTCTCAGAGTTTTCCTTGGTAGGTGCGGCGTTCCTAGGCTCCCAGTCAGTCACCCCATTGGGTGGCCAACCCTTACAAAATTAGCAATTTAGCTATTCAACATGCTGAAGATATTTGCACCAGTTTTCTGTGTATCTTTAATTGTGCTTTTATTATTCTTTTTCTTTTCTTTATTTTGAACCTCTGGGAGATAGACCATTACAAAGCTGTTCATGATTGGGTTTCAGACATACAGTGTTCCAGCACCATCTCTCCACCAGTGCACATTTCCCAACTCCAGTGTCCCCAGATTCCCTCTCCTGTCCACAACCTGCCTCTATAGCAGGGACCTCTCTCTCTCTCTCTCTCTCTCTCTCTCTCTCTCTCTTTCTCTCTCTCTTTCTCTCTCCTTTTGTGCATTGTGGTTTGCAATACAGACAAAGAAGCATTATGATGCAGGTGAGGCAGAAGCAGCAGTGGCTGCTGATCTCTGTGTTCGATCTAGATTTCCAAGTTCTTCCAATATTTTCAAGAATGAAAATATTGAATAATAAAGATGCTCAGACTCAGAATTAGAAAGTAGGAAAGTTTATTGGAAAGTAGAGGAGAAAGATAAGGAACTTCCGTTGCGGGGAGGAACTAGTATAGGACTAAGTTAAAGTAAGGGATGTTGTGTAAGCCCTTTTAAAGGCTTTCTGTGGAGTTATCAGCTAACCAATGGTGTAGAAGATGCAAAGAAGTTACAGGTAAAGGCTCTCCTTTAGCACTTTTAGATGGAAATTGGGATCTTTACACTTCTAAGACACGAATGTTCCAGATTACCAGTGTGCCTTCCTCTCCATCTGTCTCTCCTCCCCAATTGTCTCAGGCTTTGTGGGCTTCCTGTGAGCCTAAAATCAAGGGAGGATTTTATGGGCCTGCAAAAAATCCTGGAATGTTAAGAAAGGATTTGGGGATGAAGTATGTGTTAGGGAGATGGGGAGAGATGAAGCATCTGGCAAGAAGAAACTGGCTTCTCCCATGGCCAAGGGGAAACTGAGGCACTGAGGCTTCCTCTTTTTTTCTTTTTGGGTCACACCTGGCAATGCTCAGGGGTTACTCCTGGCTCTTCGCTCAAGAATTACTCTTTGCGGTGTCGGGGACCATATTGGATGTCGGGGATCAAACCCGGGTTGGCTGTGTGCATGGCAAACACCCTACCCGCTGGACTATCATTCCGGCCCCAAGGCTTCCTCTTTCAATCATGTATACCCCTTTACCTACTTTCGATACTTAGTTTCGGTCTAGCTTTACTATTTTCAGCTATTACCTACAAATTACTCTCTAACATAATCTAAAATTAATCCATGTCTTCCTTTACTTTTCTTTCTTTTTTATGGAAGCAAACAGATTTTATATGGAGGCTTTTGGAAGGGGAAGGGAGAGTAGGAAGTAACTCACTCAAGAGAGAAAGCAGGCTCCTCCAGAGAGAGAGCCAAACCACATGCATCCCAGCATTAGGTATGAAAGCATGAAAGCACATATCTTTAGAGGGGGTGATGTGGGCCACACATGTGCTCGGCCACATAGGAACACGCAGCACATGGACTTGGGCAGCATATCGCCACCTTTCTTTTTCCTTTCCCTTAAAATTTAAAATTCATCCATGTCTTTTTAATTTTTTTCTTTCCATCGTAATTTAAAATTAAGACATGTATTCTTTTACTTTTCTTTTTTTTCTCTCTCTGCCTCCTGAACACCCCACTCCCTTGTGGTAGATGCCAACTATTGACAAATCCTCCTGGCCAAGGTTTTCCCTGGCCTGGGATATTTGCATAACATAAGTCAGGGTAGTGGCCTGAGCACTGGCACAGTGGGGAGGGTGTTTGCCTTGCATGCTGCTGACCAGTGTTCATTGCTGACAAAGTTGGATACCGGGCATTCCACATGGTCCCTCAAAACTGCCAGGAGTAATTCCTGAGCAAAGAGCCAGGAATAACCCCTGAGTATCACGGGGTGTGACCAAAAAAGAAAAAAAAAAGCCAGGGTAATGTTCAAGATATATAGAACTCAGAATTCAACAACAACAACAAAAAAGCCAGGGTAATGTTCAAGATATATAGAACTCAGAATTCAACAACAACAAAATAATAACTTTATCAAACACTGGGACTGGGAAAGATTAAACACTTTGCCTAGAACATACAGATGGGCAACAGGCACACACAAGAATTCTTATCACTTTATTAGGGGAATTCAAGTCAAATGACAATATATGGTACCACATACCATTGAGAATGGCTAGAAAAGAAGTGTTGGCAGAGGTACAGAGAAATAGGTACATGCATTCTCTATTGGGCATGTAATTGGTTAAGTCTATATGTAAAATGTTATACTTATTCCATATTAAGAATATAGCTACTATCACTTGTCACTTCCCATTGTTCATCGATTTGCTCAACCTTTTAATGAGGTTTTGAAAAACATTTGTCAATGTCACTGTCTTCCCTGTTTATCATCTATTTGCTCAAGCAGGCCCCAGTAATATCTCCATATGTCCTGTCCATGCAAGTAGACCACAAGGGCACCTGCTTGCTCCAGGAATTTAAAGAGCCTCAAACCATTCCATCAGGTCATGGGAATGAGGTCTATAATAGTTACTGGTTATTTGGCATATCAAATACGACACGGGTAGCTTGCCAGGCTCTGCCAAACAAAAACATTTAGTTTTTGAAAAATATTGGCTTTGAGTTATATGAGTTTCTCATACATAATATTAGCCCCTATGATTTACAAACACTTTATAATTTACAAGCATTTTACTTCGTTCAGTAGATTGATCACTTGATCACTTGGCAGCCCGTTATTGGTCGATTTGCTCTAGCAGGTGTCAGTAACATCACCATTTGACCCTTTCATGTGCCAGTGTGGCCCAATGGCATGCGCTTGCTTCAGGAATACGAAGAGCCTAAAACTGTTCGTTCAGGGTCTTGGCGAAGAAGTCTGATCATCTTGTAGGTGGGTAATCACATGATCTTTTGACATCCTGTGGGATCTAGTAAGCTAATGGCTCTAGTCCAGCGATCATCTCCAAATAGCATTATATGTACAGCCCATCTGATTTTACTAAAATGCCTGACACATGGGATGTGCTAAAACATATATAATCTATTTTAATTAAAAGCAAAATATTAATTTTAATTAATGTTTAATTAAAAGCAAAATGAGAGCTGCAGAAGCATATGAATTTTATGTGTGCAGGTAAAGTTTTGGGTCTTCAAAAAATAATCAGATTGGGTCAAAGTGATAGTACAGCAGGACTGATGCTTGAATTGCCCATGCTCAATACACGTTCTAAACTCAGCACACTAGTTAGTCCCCAAGCTCTGCCAGGAGTGATCTCTGAGTACACAACCAGGAGTAAGTCCTATTCACCAATGGCAGTAGCCCCCAAAACAATGATCATCTGAAATATGGTATTTCATGACAGGGATTATGATGCTGCAGAGCAAATATTAGTATGATGAGAAATGAATAAAGAGATTGCTAACATAGAGATAGAGATCCATAATTTCTATGCTAACTTTGAGTATATTGACCAAGGGTACCTTAAGAAACCAGATTTGGACACTGTGCATAAGAATATTGTTAGAGTTCCATATTAATCCAAATCCTGGATCGTAAGAGTTGGGTTTATTAGAAAGGAAAAGGGAAGATGTATATTTATATATATATTAATTATAATTACTTGAAAAGATATCATGAAATTTCAGCTGTAAACATAACATAAGATATAAATATGTTTATTTTTAGTGATGCACAACTGAAATATATAAATGGAGGAATGCAATGTTATTTCAACAAAAAACAAAATTTAAGAAAAATTTAATTTCTTAATATTTAATTTCTTAAAATTTAAGAAAATTAACAAAATTTCTTAATACCTGATATAGGCCTTTCTCTAATTTATGTTGGTCTAGTTGTTCTCAATGACACAGACCCTTAAAAGTCACCAAAACTTTTTGGGGTTGTTTTTGTTTTGCTTTGGTTTACGCCCACACCCTAAAATGCTCAGCATTTACTCCTGGCTCTGCACTCAGGAATTACTCCTAGCAGTGTAAAATCAAAACCAACCTTAAAAGGGAGGACTGAAAGATCTACTATAAGATGAGACATAACCCAAAAGAACAACCAATCTATAAGAAAGATGGCACAAAATCCCATGACAATAATCTCTCTCAATGTCAATGGTCTAAATGCACCAGTTAAGAGACATAGAGTGGCAAAATGGATCAAAAAAATTGAATCCGACATTCTGCTGCCTTCAAGAAACACACCTGAACAATCGGAGCAAAGACAGGCTCAAAATAAAAGGGGCTAGAAAACAATCCTTCACTCAAACAACCCATCCAAAAGGGCTGGGGTAGCCATACTGGTATCCGACAACACAGACTTCAGGCTAAAGAAGGTCAGAAGGGACAATGAAGGGCACTTCTTAATAGTCAAGGGATGCTTATATCAGGAAGAAATCATGCTATTAAACATATATGCACCCAACGAGGGGCCAGCAAAATACCTAAAACAACTACTAATAGACTTCAAAGAAGACATTGACAGCAACACAATTGTAGTTGGAGACTTCAACACTGCTCTTTCAACCCTGGATAGATCAACAAGATTGAAACTTACCAAGGAAATACTGGCCCTAAAAAGAAGAGATGGAAGAAAGAGGGTTGGTAGACATATACAGGGCATTTCATCCCCCAAAAAGCTGAATACACTTTCTTCTCCAGTGCACATGGAACATACTCCAAAATAGATCACATGCTGAGCCATAAATCATACCTCCATAAAATCAAGAAGATAGAAATTGTGCCAACTATTTTTTCAGACCATGATGCACTGAAAATAGAAGTTAATTGTACACAAAAACAGACACCAATATAAAGTACCTGGAAACTAAAAAGAAGAAAAGGCCATCATAAACAGTCTGACTTGACAACTTAAGATCTTAGAGAGTGATCAACAAAAGGAGCCCAACCCAAGCAGAAAGAAAGAAATAATAAAACTTAGAGCAGATATCAATGAGATGGAATGTCAAAAAACAATCCAAAAGATCAACGAAACCAAAAGCTGGTTCTTTGAAAAAATAAACAAGATTGACAAACCACTTGCAAGACTTGTAAGAAAAGGAAATGAGAGAACCCAAATAAATAGAATCAGAAATGAAAACGGGGACATCACAACAGAAACCACAGAAATTCAAAAGATCATCAGAGATTACTATGAGAGCCTGTATGCTACAAAACAAGAGAACCTAGAAGAAATGGACAAATTCCTGAATTCCTATAGCTTCCCAAGTCTGCAACAAGAAGATTTGGAATACCTCAACAAACCTATCCCCATCGAGGAAATAGAATCGGTAATCAAAAGTCTCCCCAAACACAAAAGCCCAGGTCCAGATGGATTCACCAGTGAATTCTACAAAACCTTAAAAGAGGACCTACTCCCAATTCTTTTTAAGCTCTTCCGGCAAACTGAAGAAACAGAAACACTCCCAGATAGCTTTTACGAGGCACATATCACCCTGATACCCAAAGCAGACAGAGATTCACAAAAAAGGGGAAAACTATAGACCAATCTCCCTGATGAATACAGATGCTAAGATCTTCAACAAAATACTAGCAAATAGAATCCAAAGAGTCATCAAAAAGATTATACACCATGACCAAGTGGGATTCATCCCGGGAATACAAGGATGGTTCAACATCAACAAGTCAATCAACATAATACATCATATTAACAAAAGAAAAATAAAAACCATATGATCATATCAATAGATGCAGAGAAGGCATTTGACAAGATTCAACACTCATTCATAATAAAAGCTCTCCATAAAATGGGGATTGAAGGAACCTTCCTCAAGATAATCCAGGCCATCTACTACAAGCCCACAGCGAGCATCATTCTCAATGGGGAAAACTGAAAGCCTTCCCCTTGAGATCAGGGACAAGACAAGGCTGCCCACTTTCACCACTACTATTTAATATAGTACTGGAAGTACTTGCCATAGCATTCAGGGAAGAAAAAAGACATTAAGGGCATCCAGATAGGAAGGGAAGAAGCCAAGTTATCACTATTTGCAGATGACATGATATTATACCTGGAAAACCCGAAACTCTCTACCAAGAGGCTCCTAGATATAATACATTCCTATAGTAGTGTAGCAGGGTACAAAATCAATACCCAAAAGTCAATGGCCTTCCTATATGCAAACAGCGAAAGAGATGAAAGGGACATTAAAGAAACTATCCCATTCACAATTGCGCCGCGAGAAAATCAAATACCTAGGAATCAGTTTGACAAAGAATGTAAAGGATCTCTACAAAGAAAACTACAAAACGTTACTTCAGGAAATAAAAGAAGACCTGAGGAAATAGAGACACATTCCCTGATCATGGATTGGAAGGATTAACATTATCAAAATGGTAATACTCCCTAGAGCTTTATACAGATTCAATGTGGTCCCTATAAAGATACTCATGATGTTCTTCAAAGAAATTGAACAAACATTCCTGAAATTTGTATGGAATACTAAACCCCATGAATAGCTAAAGCAATCCTTGGGAAAAGAGATGGGAGCTATCACTTTCCCCAACCTCAAGCTCTATTACAGAGCAGTTGTCATTAAGACAGTGTGGTATTGGTATAGAGACAGACCCGTAAACCTATGGAATAGAACTGAGTATCCTGAAACACACTCTCAAATATACAACCTCTTAATCTTCAATAAAGGAGCAAAAAATATTAAGTGGAGCAAAGAAAGCCTCTTCAACAAATAGTGCTGGGAAAACTGGGCAGCTATGTGTAAAAAAAAATGAACTTAGACCTCTTTCTAACTCCATGCACAAAAGTCAGATCAAAATGGATTCTAGATCTCAACATCAGACATGAATCTATAAGGTATATCGAAGAAAACATAGGAGAAACGGCTCTACGACATCGAAACGAAAAGTATCTTTAAAGATGACACACCACTGACCAAGCAAATGGAAGCAAAGATAAACAAATGGGATTATATCTAATTGAAAAGCTTCTGCACCTCAAAAGAAACGGTAACCAAGATACAAAGACAATCCACAGAGTGGGAAAGGATATTCACCCAATACCCATCTGACAAGGGGGTTAATATCCAGGATATATCAGGCAATGATAGCACTCCACAAGAAAAAAAACAGCCAACCCCATCAAAAATGGGGAGAAGAAATAAACAGAAGCTTCCAAAAGGAAGAAATTCGAATGGCCAAAAGGCATATGAAAAAGTGCTCTTCATCTTTAATCATCAGGGAGATGCAAATCAAAACAACAATGAGGTACCATTTCACACCACAGAGACTGGTACACATCCAAAACAGCAAGAACAACCGGTGCTAGCAATCATGTGCGGAAAAAGGGACTCATCCACTGTTGGTGGGAGTGTCAACTGGGGCGGCCCTTTTTGGAAAACAATATGGGCATTCCTCCAAAAACTAGATATTGAGCTCCCATTTGATCCAGCAATAGCACTCCTGGGAATATACCCGAGAGACCGAAAAACACATAGCAGAAACACTCTCTGTACTTCTTTATTCTTCTCTGCGCTATTCACTATGGCTAGAATCTGGAAACAACCTAAATGCCCGAGAACAGAGGACTGGCTAAAGAAACTGTGATTCATCTACACTATGGAATACTATGCAGCTGTCAGAAAAGATGAAATTATGAAATTTACCTGCAAATGGATGGACATGGAGACTATCATGCTGAGTGAAATTAGTCAGAAGGAAAAGGACAGATATAGAATGACTGCATTCATTAATAGGATATAAATAGATACCAGTGTTTTACTAAATATGGGGAAATGGTAATGGCAGATTAAAACTCACCATTGAATATACACAAAGAGACTTAAGTGATCAACTCTAAATATCTGCAGGGCTAGCCACAATGTGTAAAAAGAAGAGGGAGAGAGATGCAGAGACAGAGAGAGAGACAGAGAAAGAGAGGAAACTGGGGTACCTGCTATTAAGGCAGCCTGGGGGTGGGCGGGAGGGGCTGGGGGTACATTGGTGGTGGAAATGGGGCACTGGTGGAGGGATGGGTGCTGGTATACTGTACTACCAAGAACCAATTATGAACACCTTTGTAATTGTATGTTTCACGGTGGTATAATAAAAAAAATTTTAAAAAAAGAGCGTGAACAACGTTGTAATTGTATATCTCAAGGTGGTATAATAAAATGTAAAAAAAAAAAAAAGAGAGAGAGAGAGATGTTCCCGGAGCCAGAGGTTCTTCGTCCTTTTAGCTATTTCTTCGGTTATTAAATAAGGTTTAATAACTGAGGAGCTTGGAGCCATAGTACAGCAGATAGAGCCTTTGCCTTCACTCAGCTGGCCCACTTCTAGCCCCAGCATCCCTTATGGTCCCCAAGCACTGTCAGCAGTAATTTTTTTGAGTGTACAGCCAGGTTGACACCTGAGCATTTCCACAGGGGCAGGGGAGCCCTTTACCCCTCTGCCTGCCTATATGTTTCCATGTTAGATGTCTTAGTTCAGATTTTGTGCCTCACCATGGGTATCTTTCTTTGTAGTTGACTCAGCTCTGGGGTCTGTACTTCAGTGTGAGGCTTCTCATCATCCAAAAGAAAAAATCTGACTCTGATGTTGCCTCATGGTAGGGCTTAATCTTTCACCATGAGTTGTTGTCCTGTTGAGGTTCAGTATTTCCTCGACTCCATGTTAAGTGCCTTTGCCCTTGTTAGGTATATTTTAGTGAAGGTTTAAAAAGAACCTTGAGTTTTAATGAATCACAGCTTGTGCATGATTTTGTGCAGCCAATAATCCTTGAGAGTCAAAATTTTAAAGAAAAGAATGAAGTATTAAAGTTTTAATCACTATATGTAGATCCAGGGAGGAATGTGCTGTCTCACTCTAATATCCCCTCTTTTTATTTATTTTTTTTAAAGAATAGTAACCATAGTTAGTTGGATTCGATCTACTCTGACTTAACCTTGTCAATTGTAGGGTATCATTGTGAGATGACTTAATGTCCAGAGAGTACAGAATTATAAAAACCGTTCTGAAATATAAACTAGGCCAATTCGGCTTTAAACTTCAAAGAGTTTCCCCCTTGCAGCAGATGATGATAGACAATGTTCTATAACACCTCTGTGCTTCCTTTATCTGGGCTGTAGCATGGACAACATCAGGATAGTATCTATAGATACATGAATATATTGATATGGTTGGAACTCTACACAGTGGGTGACTTTCATTTGCTATAATTACTTGATGCCTATTTTCTTGGGTTAGTTCCCTGATTGTATGAAATAGAATTAATTTGGTAATTCGGCAAGCACTGATCATTTCTTTTGCATCTGACTGGTAATACCAAATGATTTATAAACAGCATCCAAATTTGATGCCTCAAATTTCAACCTTGGGTTGTTGATGTTGCTTGCAGTGGGGAAATATTGTCCTTGGTCAGCTCTACAAGTGTTCTTAGTTATTTCTCTAGCAATTTTGAATATACTGTTATGAATAATACAGATGGGTCACTTATAAACCTATAGAATATGAGGCAGAGAAGTAAACACAATAACAAATCTAGCTCCCATCACTATCTATCACTATCTTCCCGTTCATCATCAATTTGCTCGAGCTGGCTCCAGTAACATCTCCATATGTCCTGTCTCATGCTAGTAGACCCCAAGGGCATCTGCTCGCTTCAGGAACATAAAGAGCCTCAAACCATTATATTAGGTCATTGGAATGACCTAACATAGTGTTACTGGTATTTGGCATATCAAATACGACACGGGCAGCTTGCCAGGCTTGCCGTGTGTGTGGCATACTCTTGTAGCCACCTCTAAATACAGCATTTAATAATGAACCACGCGGCCGCAAGCTGCAGAGCTAGTCAGACTGTGATAGGCTTGTCTGCTGGATGAAGTTCTGAGGAGAGGGAGGTTCGGATGTAGTAAAATGGCGGACCTCATGGAGTGGGGGTCGTCTGGCTTGTTGCGAGGCTCTGCTGGGGTGGCAGGCCAGGGCTAAAACCTGCCAGGCCTCCCGGGCACCTCGTGAGCAGTTGGGCACAGGGAGAGCTGTTAGCAGCTCTGTCCCATGTCTGTGAGTCTCTGGATCAGCATACCTGGGCCGGATTGAAAAAAAAAATTGCTGCTGGGTGGGTGTCCATGATCCATGCTGTGATAGGTTCGTCTGCTGGATGGAGTTCTGAGGAGAGGGAGGTCCAGATGTGAAAAATAGAGGCCATCATGGAGTAGGGGGTTGTCTGGCTTGTTATGAGGCTCTGCTGGGTGGAGGGCCAGGGCTAGAACTCGCCATCCCTCCTGGGTGCCTCATGGGAGAGGACACAGGGAGAGTTGGTAGCAGCTCTGCCCCATGTCTGTGAGTATCTGGATAAGCATACCTAGGCCGAATTGAAGAAAAAACTGCTGCAGGGTGTGTGTCGATGATCCGGGCTGTGATAGGCTCCTCTGCTAGCTCCCATACTGGGACATTTCATACATTTTCAGTAAACTGAATTAATAATGCTTCTAATTTGAGATGTTGAGCAGAACTCAAATTTGTAAATTTAAGGATAAGATTTTGTCCTTAGGTTTATATGTCTAGAACATCTAAGATCCCTTTCTCCAGACTCCTTTGAGCAAATGTATGAAAGCAACTTTTCAGACACAATGTTTAAAATACAATGTGACCTTTGATTTTCCAATCAATGTTGTGATACCCATATCACTTAGTTATATTGCTTATTAAAAAACCTTTAAGTGAAAACGCTTCCCATGAAACTCCAGCACACCAATTGTACTGACTCTGTAATTGCACCAACTGAGATTTCTAAGTTTTAACTTTTGGTAATTCTTCTCGCTCAACCTATGTAATGTGTTGCAGACACAATTCTCCTACCCTCATCTCCTACACCCATCTACTAGACTTCTCAAGACATAAATAGGCTTGACTTAGGATCTAGCAGCAAAACTGACATATCTTGAGATCATTTTTCCAGATAAACAGATTAACAATTTTGTTTGAAAAACTTGTTACTCATTTTTTCCCCAAATAATTCAGGGGAAATTTGAGAGGTTTGTGTGTTGGAATTTTATCACTTGATCACTTGACATCCCATTATTCATTGATTTGCTCGAGCAGGCGCCAGTAACATTTCCATTTGACCCTATCACTTGCCAGTGGAGCCCAATGGCATCTGCTTGCTTCAGGAATATGAAGAGCCTCAAACCATTCGTTGATGTTCTTGACGAAGAAGTCTGACCATCTTGTAGGTTGGCGGCAATGTGATCTTTTGACGTCCTGAGGTGTCGGGGCGCTGCGCCGGGGTCCCCCAACAGTGCTGGGAAGCGAGTTCCCTTCTACCTCCGAAGCCGGCAAGGAATGGATGAAAACTCAGGAATCCGATGCAGTTTTAAAAGGCTTTACTTATCACAGGTTCAGGCATACAAATCAGCAAAAGGAAAAGCCCGGTGCTTAGGATTCCAGGCTAGAATCCCAGCCACGTGTAGGCCACGATGGCGACCACCACGTGTAAAAGTTTTATAAAAGGCGTCCAAGGGGAATGAGCGCTCACAAGGAGAGATCCCACAAAGAAGAAAGCCAGGAGAGCGGGAACCGGCTAGTTTATATCCCTGTAACTCAGACCTTCCTCCCACTGTTATGGAAAGCAGGGAGGGTCCAATGCCCTTAGGTAATCCCTCCCTGCACCTCACCTAGGGCCTTTACTATGCTAATGTTTTGAGCCGAAATCTGTCTGGGGACGCCTTTGTAGTGTAGAGAAGGGGGGTTTCTGAGATGGCATGTCTCTGTACCAAGGACTAATACTAATGCCAGTTAAATATTTCTTCAAGCCTTCACAAGTCTCTTCTACTTTATTGTAGTTTTATATTTTAGTTGCCTTTGAGTATATCAGGGAGCCATGCTTGTTTGCTTGGAAGCAAACAGCATTTCTCTCTGGTCTAATTACTTAGGGGTCCAGCGTGGCCAGGCTAATATGCTGGTAAGATCTAGCTAGTCCCACGATGATTGTGGTAGCATGGGAGAATATTTATACCAGCTAGTACAGCATACATGGTCAGATAAACTGCCACATTTAGACTACCCCCTTATCTACGGAGTGATTTGAGGGTGAAAGGATGGCCCCTCACCCACAGAACACAAAGACAGGAACCAGAGGTAGCTGGTAAAATGCCAGAGGTAACTAATAAAATGATGGCTCAACCGATAATTGATAAAATGATGGCTTGATAAGAGCACAGCAGGAAGGGCCTTAAGCAAATAATTCCAGGGAGGGCTATAAGGCAAACATTCCCGAGAGGTTGCGTCTGATGTCCCCCTCTGTATTTGGTATGATACCTGACTGGGCCCATGCCGTGCCAAATATGGAAAGAAGTATTAGGCACACTCAGATGGGTGGGTGATGGTTACCTGGTGCAGAGTGATTGGCTGCCTGCGCATGACCTTGATGTAATATTTTAAACCTATTGGATAGTTATGCGCGGGCTTTTCTGTAGCGCGGAATTATTCCTTAAAAGATCGTCCCTGAAAGGGCTCGGGGCTCTTAGCCACTGACCTCTTGGGGTCACGCTATGAGCCCGAGTATACTCGCTTATTAATAAAACCCTTGCTTTTGCATAGGACTTGGTCTCTCAGAGTTTTCCTTGGTAGGTGCGGCGTTCCTAGGCTCCCAGTAAGTCACCCCATCGGGTGGCCAACCCCTTACATTTGGGGGCTCGTCCGGGATCCGGGAGCCAAGGACCCCGCCTGCCTCGAGGACCCTGACAAGATCATCCTGGGTAAGTGGACGTCCTTTAAAACTGCGATCGCTAAATTTGTATTTGGGTGCCAGCTGGCTTTTGGAGTGACTGCTGGATCGGGAAGTTGGTAGGGGCGTGAGCCTCACCTACTCTCTCCCCAGCTGTGGTGGATAGACGTGTCCTAGAACCACAGGTCACAGCCCTGGGGGGACGCCCCGGTGGTGGTGGAGACCCGGGGCGCCCGGACTTCTCCGTTTGGCGGAAGGAAGGCATTGCTGCTTCCTTCCATTTGTTAGTGAAATTTGTATTTGGGTGCCAGCTGGCTTTTTGGAGTGTGACTGAGACTTGAACCAACCCCCTAGACCCTTGCCCTTGTCGTGTTTGTGGAGAACTCGTTTAGGTGTGTTATTGTCGTTCAGTGTTCTTCTGTCTCTTCTGACTTTCTTACTGTACCCTGAATTTCTCTCTCCTGCCTCACTGGCCATGGGGCAGACTCCTTCTACTCCTCTTTCTCTGACCTTTTATTCAGCAGAATGGCTGACTCCGTCTGGGGAAGGAGACACGAATGCCTCCTTCCTCCTTCCAAGTCGACAGTGAGAGAAGTCCGGGTTCGAGTCCCGGCCTCAGGGGTGAGTCCTGAGAAGACCTAGGTTTGTAACCCAGAAACAGCAGGTTGGCGCCCAACACCGAGGATTCTCTTGAGCTCATCACAGCAGTCTAAGCAAACCTGTTCGAACAAAAATTCCAAATCCGGATTGTGAGAGTGGTGAGTGTGGGGTGAGTCTGAGTGAAAGGAGGACCGGTCCGCGTGATTGAAGAGAGTGTGAAACTGTGTGAAGTAATCTCTATCCTATTTGTAATTGTGACCTGTGTATGTTTGGTTATTGACATCATGTACCGCAAGGAATTACATTTCTCTCCCCTTCCCACCTCACATAAGCCACCAGTGAGGCCCACCTACATTATTTTGGCTACTGCAGCAGAACATTGCAGTGAGTGGCTGTGAGGAGTTCCACCAGAAGGAGGTAATCAGTGAAAATCTGCAAAAAAGGTATGCTGCTCCCTCGGAAATCTCTAGGGGGAAGGGGGAGGAATGTTATAACCTCTGTGTGAGTGAGTGTGTGTATGAGCACCCTGGGGGCTGGCGTGAGTCTGTGGCTCCACGACCGGCACCCTTAAGGTCCCACAAAGGTTCTGGAGCCCGAGTGGGCTGTCTGCTAGGAAGAACATATGGTCTATGGTGGCGCTGACCTAGTGGTCGGCCGCAAGTCACAACTGCTGAGTCTACTACGGCTAAGTTCTTCACCGGTAGACAAGCAACTGAATGGTCTCTGTAAATTGGTACCCCCTCCTTTGTCTGTCTCGCGTCACCTGTGGAGCTTGCATGGGAGGAATGGGAGGAAACTCACTAGTGAAAGATTCTAGGAAACCAAATTTCAGCAGTCCTTTTCCCTTTCTCCCCTTACTAGTGAGAGAAATGGCTAGAGCACACCTGGAGGTCAATTAAAATGTAAACGAGGGTCTCTAGCAGCTTTTGCCCCCGGCAAAGAAAAAAAAAGGGTAAAAGGCTAGGAAGGAAAACCTCTCACCAAGACAGAAAGGCACATAATCTAGTAAGAGATGCAGCAAACATCAGCAAGGCCACAGAAAGTAGCAAGCAAGCAAGACAGAACTTTTCTTCTCCCGATCTCTTGGAAGCCCATGGCAGGTTAGGCCCAGCTCCACACACAGGTTGTGGTCGTGGTGGATGCCTGGGAGGGCCCCAGGGACACCTGTAGTAATGCAGAGATCACTGATCAAGAGGTCCACAGCATGATGATTCTCTGAATTAGTGGCCAGCATGTGAGGGGTTAGGAGTCCCCTCTGGAGTGGCCAGTATGGGAGGGGTTAGAGTCCCCCTTGGGTTGCTTGTTAAAACAGTGACCTCCAAAGCGTCTTAAGGATCTTTGTAATAACACGTGGCCTGAGTATATATCTAACATCCAGGCCTTCATGGTATTGTACCAAGCTTTGCAAAGAGAAGAAAAAATGTCAGATTTGCTGTACGTGTGTCTTGGAAGTAAAGGAACCAGAACAGGACCCCACACCAACTGCCCAGGCAGGGAACAGAGACTGGTGCAGCTGAAAAACTGGACAAGGCGAGGTCCAAACTGGTGGAGCAGGGCTATTTGCCCTGGGGGGACTGCCCTTCCTTTCTCAGTCTCTCAGTCTCCTCTACCCTTCCAAAAGGGTCAAATCATAACTAAAGATCAATCAATCAACTGTATATGTATGTGTGTGCGTGTGTGGTGGCCATCAATTGTTTGCAGTTGTCTTGTCTGTGTGAAACGTTAAAGTGCTAAATGAAACCAAGTTGAAATCAAGAGCAAATTGCTGAGCCAGGGATAGGCAATGTGTTCCAAACTGAGTGTTGAGCAGGAGAAATTGACATGTTCAATCTAAATCTTATGGTAAAAAGTTAAAGGGTCTAATTGTAAAACCTTTTAAGTGTTCCTGATCCCTGAAATTCTCTCTGCTTCCGAACTTGTGTTGTTTAAAAAGAGTGGGAGCTAGAGCCAGAGTCAGCAAAGAAATAAGAACTTTGTAAGATAGTGCAGAGCTTTACCTCATAAGTTTAGGCTAAATTCTAATGAGAAATTAGGCCGCTTTTGAAAATTAACTAAGGTACAAAAACTGCTGCAATTAAATCAAAGAAGGTCTTGTGTTTCATGAAAAATTGGTAGTTCAAAGGTTTTTTATGTTGGTACATATTCGTTTTATTTCTGCAATAGGGTAATCACCTCAGCCTGATAAATCTGGTAAAATTCCAAAGTAGCCCTTGCTGGAAAAAAAAAAAAAAAGGTGAATCTCTTTAACATTCAAGGAGCTAAAATGTTGGTTTAAATTTTGTGGCTTCTAAACATGAAAAAATAAAAAAACTGTAGAAAGTAAATAACGGCAATCAGTTTTTCTTTTTCAGACTTTTGTTTTTAGTCTGCCCGGTATGTGCTATTATTGAGATAGTCTTAATACATGTGAGCTTTGCCAACAGGTATCAACCTAGTCTTTACCTTGAAAGTCTTAGTTATTCACAAGTGTGAAATCTTTACTGTTACTTGGTAGCAATCTTTTGGGTATTTTAACTTTGCATTGTTTGTGTTCCTAAAAACTGAAATTCTAAAGATAAAATTTTAAATGTTTTCTGGATAATTTCTAATATAAAGTGAACCTTTGCCAAGCATAAATTTAAAAGAACTTTAATTGTAAGCAGGTCAGCCTCTTGAATATGTATGCAACTGATTTAATGCTTTGAAGTAGTTTTGCTATGCTAGATGAAATAATAACTAGCAACTTGTTTCCAAATTGGGAGATTAATCTGTACTGAGCTCTGTAAAGTAAGGCAGTTAAACCTTTAGGGTGTAACTATAAGAAGTCTAGATAATGCATTTTAAGTAACAGAAAGATAATGGATGGAAATGTCTGTGGGAAAAAGGAAGGAATTCTGTTAAAGTGAAGGCTTGTTCTTACAGGAAAGTTACAGGACAGAATGAATGTACAGGAATGTGTAAAAGGTCTGAGAATGTTAGTAAATAAACTATGAAACTCTTTTCTGAAGAATTGTTCTATTACCTTTTTTGTAAAATCTATGGAAAGAATATTAGACAGATGGTATGGACTCCTGTTACAGTGCTCCTAAAAATTGGTAATTAGGGTTTTGGCGTGAAATTAAATGAGTTAGAATACTGTTAAATTGTCTGCTCTATTTCAACAGGACTTTATGCTTCTTTTAAGCAGTTCCAACAGCATATTGGCATATTGTACTTCGTTGTGAGTAAAAGTATAATGTGTGCTTTTCTCTCTTTATACCTTCAGTATGTTTTTAATGGTTCATGGCACTGTGTTGGTTTGCATAAACTCAAACAAAATATTTCCTCTCTGTAATACTGCCTAGCCCTCTTGCAGACAGGAAAGCCAGTATGGGACCCCAAGGCCCTCTTCCAGGGAAAACAGAAGTCAAAGGGATTGGTCTAAATGACAGAAGCATGTAGTTATCACAGGTACAGCTGCAAGTACCCTACAAACCTCAGGGAGACCCTAGAGGCAGGCCGGCTGAAGGAAACTGAAAATCATCTCTGCTGTGAGAAACGAGGAATCTGCCAATCTGTGGTGACTGACAACTGCCTGGGCCGTGCAACAAGAACAGCTGCTGCAGAAGGGAATGGCTTCAGCCCCAAAGAGGGATGTTGTCACGCTCTGCTCAACCCAGTGAAAGAGGCCCGAGGTCATCTGTAGCTCATCATGGATCTTCAAGTTATGGCCAGGCCTGGGGTAGCCCTGACGTGACAGATAATAATAACCTCAGAAAATCTGATCCATTCATTGCATGGGACCCATTTGAAGATTTCACCCCTTGCACAGGCAGGGTCTACAGTCCCTTTGTCAGCATGAAGCAGCTCCAGAAGATGGACCTTCACCCATTTTCCCTTAAAAATATAAGGCGGTGAAATCTCTTAAAAGAAATATAATGTGGATAGATTGACAGAAAACGGCCCCATGGCAGTGAAGCAATCTAGTCTAAAAAAAAGTGCTGCTTCTACGCAGACCACTCTGGGATAGTGAAGGAAGCGCGGAGAGGGTGGTTTAAGTCTTGGGGTGCGCAGTCCCCTGATATCTTGTTTTCAGCCCTAGCCGGGCCCCTCATCATATTCTTATTGATTTTGACAGTTGGGCCTTGCCTTCTTGATAGGCTACTTGCATTCATCAGAGACCGGGTGGGTGGAGTCAAGTTGTTAGTACTCAGGCAACAGCATCAGGCCCTATGAAGTAAAGGTCTCTAATGGTCTCTAGGATTAGAGAACCCCCCCATAAGAAAAGGGGGAATGAAAGGATGGCCCCTCACCCACAGAACACAAAGACAGGAACCAGAGGTAGCTGGTAAAATGCCAGAGGTAACTAATAAAATGATGGCTCAACCGATAATTGATAAAATGATGGCTTGATAAGAGCACAGCAGGAAGGGCCTTAAGCAAATAATTCCAGGGAGGGCTATAAGGCAAACATTCCCGAGAGGTTGCGCTCTGATGTCCCCCTCTGTATTTGGTATGATACCTGACTGGGCCCATGCCGTGCCAAATATGGAAAGAAGTATTAGGCACACTCAGATGGGTGGGTGATGGTTACCTGGTGCAGAGTGATTGGCTGCCTGCGCGCAGACCTTGATGTAATATTTTAAACCTATTGGATAGTTATGCGCTGGGCTTTTCTGTAGCGCCGGAATTATTCCCTTAAAAGATCGTCCCTGAAAGGGCTCGGGGCTCTTAGCCACTGACCTCTTGGGGTCACGCTATGAGCCCGAGTATACTCGCTTATTAATAAAACCCTTGCTTTTGCATAGGACTTGGTCTCTCAGAGTTTTCCTTGGTAGGTGCGGCGTTCCTAGGCTCCCAGTCAGTCACCCCATCGGGTGGCCAACCCCTTACAAGGGAGGCACTCCAGAGCAGATGCAGCGGCCCTTAGGAGTCCTGCAATACCGAGGGATCCAGTTGGTAATGGCTCTATTGCAGGTGGACCCCAGGGGTGACTTATGTGAGGCAGGAAGGAGAGATAGATGGTCGCTTTCTCCCCAGCCGCCTCTGCCACCCGAGATCCGCTGGGCAGGCTTAGGACTGATAAAGCCTTCGATGAGCCCTGCAGGGCGTGGGCCTGAGCCCCACCAGCCCCATGAGGTGGCCGTCAAGCCACGCCTGATGCCCGCTTGATCTCTAGGCACGGGAATTAATCCCCACCACCCGAGGTTTCTCGGGAGCCACGGACTCAGGCTGGAGCGAGGAATTGCTCTTTGCAGGAAAGGAATATCAGTTCTAGGCCTTACCCAGGTCTGCCTTAAGGTTCTTGTCTTTCTCGCAGAAAAAGAATTTTCAGGAGTCAACGAGCAATGAAGTAAAATAGATTTTATTAAGGAGGTTTTAGGTGAAGGGAGGGAGGGAAAGAAAGGAGAGAGTAACACACTCAAGGGAGAACGCGGCTGCTCCAAAGGCGGAGAGCAAGTAAAAGAGAGAGTACACATCTCAAGAGGAGAGATGCGGGCAACACACGTGCTCAGGCAGCATGTGCGAGCAGGCAACATGTGTACCCAGGCAGCATGTGCGCTGTCCTTTGGTCAGGATGGCTTTTATAGATTTCTCCCCAAGTTACTCCCATATGGGGCTTCAACCTTGGTTACTAGGGCTCCTTGCCAAGGGGAGTAGACTTTGGGAGTGGTCTTCTTTGATTGGAATGCTTCAGGGTCTTCTGTGACCCTGGGCAGGAAGGCTGATTCATCTTTCTCAGGAGATTTAATCAGCTAAAGCCATTCACACATTCCCTCTGGCCTTAGCTTCCCCCAGGGTCTATTGTTGATATGGTCTTATCAAGTCTGGTTCCCCTGTGACAACAGGTGTGACTCTGGATCTCTGAAGGACCAGTTTTCCTTCTTCTTCAAGAATTTTTTTTTTTAATATGAAGAAAGAAAGTTTGGTCCTCAAAAATACAAATTGGTATTTTTTAAAAAAAGCAAAAATAAAAACTTGCTACTCATTCTTGTAAAGGTGCAAATGTAAAATTTAGGGGGAAAAAGGTAGGAGCTTGAAATAAGAGAAGAATGTTTATCAGCAGGTTCACAATTGTGGATTTGGCATTTAGTTTTGTTTTTTAATAGTGATATGGAATGGCATAGTGTTAGGAGAGTTCTGGACAATGCTGTCAGTTTTACTTTAAATGAGAATCTGGTGTTTCTGTATTTTATTGTTTCCAATAAAACGTGTTCTTTTGGGAAAAGAAAAAAGAATTTTTTATTGCCATGTGGCGCCCCCTGTCTGCCTGCCTACAACAGCTCTAGTCCAGTGGTCATCTCCAAATCTCATGATTTTCGATGACTTGGCAAATCAGACAGCATCTCTGACTCTTTTTTAATTCTTAACAAGTTTGAGTAGACTAGAAAAAGTGTAGGTCTTTTGGATGGAGGCGTTTCTGGAAGGGAAGCAGTGAGAAAGCCTCCAGTTCGTCCTCCGATGTTTAATACAAAGACCAGATACCAATTTGAATAAAATTTCCCCTTCAATAATCTTTTTACTAAAAATGTACACTCTTTATAAAAGCTCTCTAACTTTCAACCAAGTCACAGTGCTATAACCTTTAGGTTACCAAGGAGGTGTTTGAAATAACCCATATTTTTTGCTAAATAGCTCTAGAAAATTAAGTTACAAAAAAAATCTCAGAGATCAAATATTCCCAAATACCATTGAATATACACAAAGAGACTTAAGTGATAAACTCTAAATATCTGCAGGGCTAGCCACAATGTGTAAAATAAGAGGGAGAGAGATGCAGAGACAAAGAGAGAGAGAGAGAGAGAGAGAGAGAGAGAGAGAGAGAGAGAGAGAGAGAGAGAGAGAGAGAGAGGAAACAGGACTACCTGCTATTGAGGCAGCCTGGGGGTGGGCGGGAGTGAGTGGGGTACATTGGTGGTGGAAATGGGACAATGGTGGAGAGAGGGGTGCTGGAATACTGTATTACCAAGAACCAATTATGAAAACCTTTGTAATTGTATATCTCATGGTAGTATAATAAAATTTTTTTTTAAAAAAATATTCCCAAATATATAAATCCTTTGTTTTATTCTTCCTCTCAATCAGGTTAACTAGACTTGGAAATATATTAGTATAAGAAAATTTATCTCAATCCTATTATAGTTGAAATCTTGTAAAATCAAATTACTTGGAAATTATTAATACAAAAAAAAGTATTTTATATTAGTCAAAAATATTAAAGGTCCAGGTCAATTCTTTCCATTTAACACTGGTACTGTGAAAACTATATAACCAAATTTAGGGTTCTATAAATCTGCAAGTTTTAGGCAAAATTGTAGGTTTTTAACACATTTTTATTTGCCATTATTATTTCAACCCTAAGAACTTTAAGTTCAGATATTTTAATGATTCCATATAATGGTTCTTATAACCAGACATTGTTCTAATTTCAATTCACTGTAACAATAGATATATTCTCATACTAAGGGGGAAACATGAGTTTCAGAAATGTTAACAAACCGAAAAGACATATAGGAGTTAATTCATTTTCAAATCTGATCTCAAAGATCAAGTATTTTTGATCAATACTTAAACATTTTTTTCAATACTTAAATACTTTTGTCACTTAAAAATATACTTCAATTTTCTTCTTCATAGTAATTCACTTCATAGTAATTCACAATTATTTACAATTGAAAGGTTGTGGGTACTGGGATGGGGCTGCAGAAAGGAGAATTAGACTGAAATGGGGTTGATTTGAAAAAGCAGGCCCCCCAGGGTACCTCACAAGTGGATCTCACAAGCCCCAGAAGGTCAATTAGGTCATGCTTCCAGGCTTATCAATGGATCTATATTGAAGTTAAGGAGGCCTGGGGCAAGGGAGGGGTGCATTTAGGCCAGTTCTGTTTCTGCCTGATGGGAGTTGCTTGGCTCAGCAGGTCAGTAGTCTTTTGTTATGGGTTCCAGGGATACAGGGAATAAGAAATCCCTAGGGCAGAACTGTGTACACATGAGCTTCTACTTCTCAGGGCACACCCAACAAATATTAATAGGATGAATAACACTTTTTTTTTTTTTTTGCTAATTTTTTTTTTTGCCTTTTTTTGGGTCACACCTGACAATGCTCAGGACTAATGCTTTATTTATTTATTTATTTATTTATTTATTTATTTATTTATTTATTTATTTATTTATTTTGCTAAATTTAACCTTTGGCAAAAAGAACCTTGACTCAAGAAACTTGACTTAAGAACCTTGACTTAAGAGTTCCCACAGCCTCTGAACAAGACTATCCCTGACTTCTTAGCCTACTGTATTCCTTTACGGCTTTTCCCAATCTTTAATTTTAATTCTGTTTATTAAAATAGTTTAAATGAGTCTCTCTTAAGCCAAGAATGTTAGGTTCTGTTTTCTGATCCATGCATCCAGTCTGTAATTTTTCAATAGTTCAAACCTCTGCGTTAAATGCAATTATTAAAATAAAAAAAATTCAATGCCCAAATAAAGAGTTCCCAAGCATGATCTCTAAAGACAATATGATACATTGTGAGAATCTATGACCATAAGTATGTAGAATATTTCAAAGAGCAAATTATATATGTTCAATATAAAACAGAGTCTGATTATTAATAAAATTTTAGATACTGGTATAAGAGAACATTTGAATTTTCTTATATACACATATACATAAAAACACAAGAAAACTTCCCTTGATTTCATTTGTATAGTTTTGTACCTGTTTTTATAAAACAGCTTAACTGAGATTTCTAACTGAGATAGGCTTAGGCCTATGAGGAAGGTCTGTTGATTCTAACTGAAGCAGAGGCAGTCAGATAGGGAAGGACCTGCCAGGGCAATGAGTAATATAAATGAAAGCAAGACAGCAAGAAAGCCACAAAGTCAGAAAGCCAGACAGCCAGAAAGCAAGAAAGCAAGCAAGCAAAAAAGAATCTTGTGGACCCAGGAATTAAGAGATCTGAGAAGCCTCTACCTGGCCCAGCACAGACCCAGAAATGGCTGGACCCCCATCCAGGATAAGTTCTAGCAGGAACAAAGGCCAGGAAAGGAATATCAAAGAAAAACATCAACTGCTCCCAACTCCACCCCTTGCCTAGGCAACCACCTAACAGTGGGCTCTTACCTAGATAGGAAGCCCCTAGGTTGAAGGCCCCAGGGCAGCTTGGGAGAAACCCAAAATAAGCCAACTAGAACAAAGGAAAGGTGCCCTTGCATAACCTCACCACAAAATGCTGCCCAGCTCTCTCTCTTCTCTCTCTCTCTCTCTCTCTCTCTCTCTCTCTCTCTCTCTCTCTCTCTCTCTCTGTCTGTCTCTCTCTCCTTTCTCTTTTTCACTCTCTTTTGCTCTCTCTCTCTCTCTCTTTCATTCTCTCTCATTGATATACCAAAGGCAACAAATTAAATTATGGCCAGATAGACATAAATCTAGGAAAGGAAGATATCATTCTTAGCTCTCGTAGCTCTGGAAAAGAAAATAACATTTTAGTTAAGGATTTTCATGAGGAAATAAATGTTTCATTTTACTGACAATAAGAGTGGCATTGCTAAAATCTGAAGAACTAAGACTTTACATTGAAACTGATGTAAGCAGACAGACAGGGGAAGGGCCCTGCAGGGCAGTGAAATGTAGCCATAAGCCATAGGGCTGTCCCTTTTGGAACCAGGAACCAAGACTTGAGGAAACCCATTAACAAACAATAGACCCTGAGGAAGCTGAGGAAGCTGGATCCACTTTCTTCCACCCAGTCCTTAACCCCCACCAATCTTCCCTGGCCCAGCAGGAGATTCCAGAGCATTCCAGCCCAAGAGGATTAAAGCCTCCTTTGGAAATCCAAAGGGGTTCTCTCCCTTTGGAGCAACCTGCAGTCTCCCTTGAGCTCCTCTCTCTTTCTCTCTCTCTCTCTCTCTCTCTCTCTCTCTCTCTCTCTCTCTCTCTCTCTCTCTCTCACTCTCTCTGTCTCTCTTCTCTCTCTTTCTCTCTCTCTTGCTCTCTCTCTCACTCTTTCTGTCTCTCTCTTTCTCTCTCTCTCTCTCTCTCTTTTTCTCCTCCTTCCCTTCCCCAGTCCTAAAATCTCTATAATAAAAATCTGTTTATCTTCACTGCCCATCTACTCCTGACAATTCTTTTCCTGCAACAAAGACAAGAACTCTGAGTAAACCTAGTAAGGCCTAGCTAGGACTGACTTCCCTTTCCTGCAAAGAGCAATTCCTCGCTCCAGCGTGAGTCCGTGGCTCCCCAAGATACCTCGGGTGGTGGGGATCAACTCCCATGCCTAGAGATCAAGCGGAAATCAGGTGTAGCTTGACGACCACCTCGTGGGGCTGGTGGGGCTCAGGCCCATGCCATGCAAGGGCTCATCGCAGACTTTATGAGTACTAAGCCTGCCCAGCGGGTCCCAGCGGCAGAGGCGGCTGGGGAAAAACGACTCTCTCTCTCCCCTTCCTGCCCACCCATGAGACCCCCTACATCAAAACTACAGTGAAGGACAGTCAGTACAGAGGCAGCGTCCTCTAAACCTAAACCGAGGCTCTGCAGCATTCTGGTTCCACTTGCCTTGTCTGGGCTTTAGCAGTCTGCTCAAACATGCCGAGGGAAGGAGAAACCTGCAGGTCCAATGTGTGGCAGCATACCATGGGTGTGGACTAGGCACTCTTATTTGAGGGCCACATAATAATGACTCTCTCCCTGCACTTTCCAGTCCCTCCTGCACTGGGTCTGGGAGCCTGAGGGCTGTCCCCAGCTTTCATCCTGCCAGTTGCATGTGAAAGGATGAATAGCTTGCTCCGACAATTTCCCCAGCAGAGATCAGTAAAGCTGATGCAGGTGGACCCCTTTCACAGAGGCTTATTGAGGCAGTAAGAGGCGAGTGATGGGAGCTTTCTCCCCAGCCACCTCTGCCAACTGGACTCGCTCGGCAGGCTTAGGACTGATAAAGTCTGTGATGAGCCCCTGGGCGTGGGCCTGAGCCCTACCAGCCCCACAAGGTGGCCGTCAAGCCACACCTGATGTCCATTTGATCTCTAGGCACGGGGTTGATCCCCACCACCCGAGATTTCTCTGGGGACACATGGACTCAGGCTGGAGCGAGGAATTGCTCTTTGCAGGAAAGGAAAGTCAGTCCTAGGCCTTACCCAGGATTTCTTCAGGGTTCTTGTCTTCCTCGCAGAAAAGAATTTTCAGGAGTCGATGAGCAGTGAAGTAAAATAGAAAATATTAAGGAGAATTTAGGACGGGGAAGGAGTAGGGAAAGAGAAAGAGTGTACACGTCTCAAGAAGGGAGATGCGGGCTGCTCCAGAGGTGGAGAGCGAGCAAGCCCTGACTAATTCCCAAAGGGGGCTTTTATCTTCTTGGGTTGGAATGCTCTGGAATCTTCTGCTGGGCCATCAAAGGTTGATGCAGGGGCTTAGGGCTGGGTGGAAGAAAGTGGATCCAGCTTCCTCAAGGTATAATGTTGAAGACCTCAGGGTCTTCATTGCTGGTTCCAAAAGGTGACAGCCTAATGGCGACAGTTTATTGCCATGCAGGGCACCCCCCCCCCCCCATCTGCCTGCCTACATCAAAGCCAGTACAATATGCCCCTCCACCCCTTGCGCTGATGCTCCTCCACCCAGTCTACCAGGCCAGGATAAGGTAAACAGGATAAAGGCCTATGGAATGTGGGCAGGTCAAGGGAGATGACCCAGTGTACATGCCAGATGTGCCCTGCCTGCTTGCTCATGTGACCTCACACGCTAATGCTGACCCCTGAACCTATAGGTTAAGAAGTGATGTACCTTTGAATGGATAGGCTGGAGAGGTATGTGGTGTTACAAACTCATTGACTATGTATTGTGTGGGCTCTGCTGTATCAGTCAGTAAGAGCCTATATAAGATCCCCTTAATGAGGCCCGGTGTCTTGCCCACCTAATCGGACCTGTGTGTCCGTGTGGGAGCTTGACCCTGGCTTGCCAGTCCAATAAACTCTGCTTTGTTAGTTGCATTCTCGCGTGATTCTCTGTCTCTAAAATGGGATAAGATTCTTGGCTGGACCTGCGCTAACTTCCCTGGTTTTCTTCCTTTGAGCCCAGACTGGCTGTCTACTGTTATTGCTATGAACCAGGATTTATCATTTCAAAGGTAACTTCTCTCATTTGAGCATGTCTTTGTTTTAAACTACATCCATCTTTTTTCCCAGATCTGTAAATGAAAAGTGCCATGATACGGGACCAAGGGCAATGCTGTACTCACAAAGCCTCGGTCTGTGTGTCAGCACCATCAGCGATGCCAAGGGTCTGGATGACACAAAGAGAATATTTTTGGCTCTAAGTTTCAAGAATTTTCATTTATTGCTTGTTTAAATTCCTTTCTCCTGTGGCTATGAATCACATCGGGGAGCTCCGCTGTCTCACCTTGAGATGATTTCTATGAGCTAGAACTGTGCCCTTTCCCGGGCTTTATCCATCATATCTCTGCAATGTTTACGTTCTCTTCTCAGGACCACATCAAGAGTCATCATTTCTAAAGCCAATTGGATTGGCAGTTTTGACCTCTAACCAGCAAAGGTGTGTCCCAAGGAATGAGAGACGGACACACAATTGGACTACCCAAGCTTTAGGTTGCTCCTGGCAGCCATCAGTGGACTCACAGGTTGACCACTTATTCAGTACAGTGTCGCTCTCCCACTCCCCTGGGTTTCAACAGGTTGACATAGACATTAAGGTCAGTTAGTAAGCATATCAATATTCAATTGAGACCTGAAGGTCAGAGGCAGGAATTGTTTATATAGTTATCATATCAATATTCAATTGAGACCTGAAGGTCAGAGGCAGGGATTGTTTATATAGTTATCAGAAGGCACTGTTACCACTATTTCTGAGAACCCAAATAATCTTTATTTATTGATTTTGCAGCATCAGGTATTTCTTATCTATTCTATTTTTTCCTGCTATATTAATCTTTCCTATTATATATATATTCTTTCCTATATTATTTATACTGTAGGAAATAACATATATATTAGTTATTATGCATGACTAATATTATATATAACACATATGTGTATGTATATACAAATTAATTATAAATGTTAAGATAGTCTATATCAAGAGGAACTATGCAAGCATTAACAGGAATTCAAGAAGTAGCCACCTTGAAGAACAACTTGGTATCCTAGGAAGTATAAGGAATAGAAACTATAACTAAAGAAATAATCACCAAAGAGGCCAAAAAGGTACTATAGTGGGCAGGATGCTTGAATACAGCTGACCTCATTTCAATCCCCAGCACCCCATATGATCCCTCAAACCCAGCTGGGAGTCATCCTTGAGCTCAGAGTCAGGAGTATGCCCTGATCCCTGAAGGGTGTAGACCTCAAAAAACAAAATCCCTCAAAAAAAATCACTGAGAACTTTCCAAATTTTGGAAAATAACTAAATTTCCAAATTAAAAAGTTTTATAAATATAATATAATGGTATATTATAATTATAACATAATAATTATATATAATTGTTATAATTATAATTATAATGTTATAATTAAACAATTAAAAACTTAACCTCTGAGTAGAAAAATATAAAGGAAAAAATTAATTTCCTGTGATGTAACTTCTATATTTTGACCTTGCTGCCTCTATTTCTTAGAAGAACCTAAATAGTCTTTATTTATTGATTTTGCAGCATCAGATATTTCTTTTTTTTTAAGTATTTTATTATACCACCGTGAGATATACAAATAAAAAGATATACAATTAGAAAGTTCATATTTAGGTTTTGGTCATACAGTGTTCCAGCATCCCTCCCTCCACCAGTGCCCATCTCCCACCACCAATGTCCCCGGTTCCCTCCCCCTTCCCCAGCCCACCTCCATGGCAGGTTCTTTATTTCTTTCCCTTTCTCTCTCTTTCTCTTTTCCTTCCCTTCCAGACTATGGATTACAGAACATACATTAAAAGGTTGTCATGTGTATCCTTTTGCCTCTATTTAATGCTCAGTTCTAGGTTGGCATTAGTACCCTCGACAATTATTAGCACACTGTTCCATTTTCTGTCCTACTGTGAGTGAAGTCACTGGTCCAGATGAGTCTAGAATCAGGTATTTCTTATCTATCCTGTTTTTCCTGCTATATTATTCTTTCCTATAATATATATTTTTCCCATATTATTTATACCATAGAGAAGGATATATACAATATATTAGTTATTATACATAACTAATATTATATATAACATCCATATATGATTCATAGGCTTTTCTACAGAAACATACAGAATAGAATGGAATTGCACAAGATATTCCATTATAACAGAAAGTATACCAACTGAGAATACACTGCCAAGTTTTCACTTAGAATAAGATAAGAGAAAAGTTAATCTATGCCTACAGGTTTGCCCTTCAAGCCCATATTCTCCCTTGAACACATATCTCTATGTCTCTTTGCTTGTTTTTTCTACCTCCATTGGAAAAGCCCATGTTCTCTCTAAAATATATACTTCCTCTCTTTTTTCTCCCCTCACATATTTCTAGTAATTTTCATATAATGAAAATGATCATGCTTCCCCAAAAAATTGCATTTAAAAAAATTTCAAGCAATCATCACTTTCAAATTGGCCTTGCAATAAACATGAAAGGGGTGCTTATTAGAAAGATAGAAAAATGTCAATATCAATATCACCTAAAATTAATGATTGAGGTGGGAAAGAGGTAAGGAGAAGAGTAGAAATATTGTCTACTCAACTGAATGCAAGTTTAATCTGTCTAATAGGCCAGAGATAATGAATTATGTATATAAATCTCAGAATCTTAAAACAAAATCTATGGAAGCAAAGCATACTAAATGAGGGAGGACACTCAGACCTAATACAAAGGATGATGTTAAAGTTCAAATATAAGGAATTGGGGTTAAACACACAGTGGAAACACCATCTACAATTCTATGTTCATAGCAGCACTATTCACAATAGCCAGAATCTGGAAACAACAAGAATGCTCGAGATCAGATGACTGGATAAAGAAACTGAGGTACATCTACACAATGGAATACTATACAGCTATTAGGAAAAATGAAGTTATGAAATTTGCTTATAAATGGATGGACATGAAGATGATTATACTGAGTGAAATTAGCAAGAGGGAAAAAGACAGATATAGAATGACTTCCCCCTCATCAGAACTCCACCCAGAAGACCAGCCTATCACAGCCCGGCTTGAGCATGGTCCATCAATAAATGCTGGATTTTGAGATGACTGCAAGAGTATGCTACCCGCACGGCAGAGCCTGGCAAGCTACCAGTGTCGTATTTGATATGCCAAATACCAGTAACAATTATAGACCTCATTCCCATGACCTGATGGAATGGTTTGAGGCTCTTTATGTTCCTGGAGCAAGCAGGTGCCCTTGGGCTCTACTTGCATGAGACAGGGCATATGGAGATGTTACTGGTGCCCGCTCAAGCAAATTAATGATGAACAGGAAGACAGTGATATAGTGATACAGTGATAGAATGACTGCATTTATTTGCGGGATATAAAAAAATAGCATGATACCAATATCCAAGGCTAGACAAAACATGTATCTGGAGGTCTTGTCAGTGGGTAGAACCTATTGTAAATGTGTGGGAGTCAGAGGTTAGGCAATACAGAGAAAGGAACAGTGTACTAATTATTACTATAAATGATAATACCAGCATAGAACTGAGCATTGAAAGTAGGCAAAAGGACATACTTGGTAACCTCTAAATTTATGTATTGCAAGCCACAATGTGTAAGAGAAGAGAGAGAGAGAGAGAGAGAGAGAGAGAGAGAAATGAAAATTGCCTGCCATAGATAGATGCAGACTGGGGAGAGGAAATCATGGGACATTGGTGGTGGGAAATGGGCACTGGTGGAGGCACTGTATGACTGAAACCCAAATATGAACACTTTTGTAACATTATATCTCACAATGGTATAATAAAAAGGGAAAAAGATAAAGTTCATGATTGAAAAAAAAGGAATTGAGGTTATAATTCAAAGAGCTGTAAAACATACTTTATATGCAGGAAACCCACTTCTATCCTGAGCACACATATTCCTCAAATACTATGCCAAGAAAAGCTTTTGAGTTATTAATGGTTGGGTGTGAGCTTAAAAAGCTAAAAGAGACCAGAGAGAGAGCACAGGAATCAAGACACTTGTCTAACATGCAGTCAGCTCAGTTCAGCACCTGGCTCTGCATATACTCTCTCTAGCACTGCCTGGAAAGATCCCTGAAAACAAGCTTAGGGGTAAATCCTGAGCACAGGTGGGTGTGGACCTCCACTAAACAAAAAATAATAATAAGACAAACTAAATACTTATATTTCAATGATTGCCTTAAGTGTAAGTTGTCTGAAAGACATTAAGGGACTGAATAGATAAAAGAACAAAGTTAGATTTTTTTCTTGCAACAGGAAATATATCATAGTTTCCAAGACAAATACAGTTCGGACAACAAACCAACTAGCAAATGGCAACTTTTTATTTATTTATTTATTTTTGCTTTTTTTTGTGTGGGGGATTACACCCAGCCATGCTCAGGGTTTACTCCTGACTCTGTGCTCAGGAATTACTTCTGGCACTGCATGGGGACCATATGGGATGCAGGGGATCGAACCTGGGTTGCCACATGCAAGGCAAATGCCCTACCCACTGGACTATGGCTCCAGCCTGAGCAAATGGTAACTTTTTAAAGAGAAGTAGTACAACAATATTCATAGTAAGTAGTACCAAAATGAGAATAGGGAGAGAGGATATTATTATTCTAATAATTTATATTATATTAATGGTTTACTATATAGTATTATGATATATAAGACAGATTAATGGGTTAATACAATAAAGAGATACAATTTTCAATATCAGCCTACCAAATGAAGAGGAACCAAAATATATTATGTAACAATTAATAGGCTAAACAATTCATATACCATTCAAAGCCAGCCCAGAGCTCCACCCAGCAGAAGAGCTGATCACAGCCCGGCTCATCACCGACCCACCCTGCAGCAGTCTATTTCAAGTTCAGCCCAGGTATGCCAATCCAGAGACTCACACACAACAAAGGGGCAGAGCTGCTACTTGCTCTCCCTGTGCCCAGCTGATCATGAGGCATCCAGGAAGGATGGTGGGTTCTAGCCCTGGTCCACCACCCCAGCAGAGCCTCACAAGAAGCCAGAGGAACCCCCACACCATGAGGGCCACCATTTTCCACATCAGGGCTCCCTTCTCCTCAGAACTCCATCCAGCAGAAGAGCTGACATGGCCTGCAAAGTGGCCGCACAGTTCATCAGTAATTGCTCGAGTTTTGAGGTGACTACTAGAGTATCCCACCAGCACAGCAGAGCCTGGCAAGATACTCGTGTTATATTTGACATGCCAAATACCAGTAACAATTATAGACCTTATTCCCATGACCTGATGGAATGGTTTGAGGCTCTTTATGTTCCTGGAGCAGGATGATGGCCTTGGGCTATCTTGCATGTGACAGGACATATTGAGATGTTACTGGTGCCCGCTCGAGCAAATCGATGATATACGGGAAGACAGTGATACAGTGAAGACAGTGACAGTGAACAATTAATAGAATAAAACTGAGACATTTCAAGCACTATTATATTAGCCGGGGATTTAAAATTCCTCTCATCGCTCTTGAAAGACCAACTGAACAGAGACTAGATATGGAAATTGCAGTCCTAAACTATTTAATGGAATAGGCTTAATAGACATCTATTGAACATTTATAAAAATAATTGAATTTACTTTTTTTATTCAAATGAATACTGAGTATTTTCAAGGATAGACCATCTTCTATAATGTAACACAGCATAATAATCTTATGAAGAATAAAGTTATAACCAAATAATTTAACCATAATGCTATAAAATTAGAAACTGATCACACAAAGAAAACTAGAATAACCTTCAACATTTGAAGACTAAATAAATGCATGCTTCTCAAAAAGTGCGACAATAAAATTATTAGAGATAAATCAAAACTCATTATCAGAACACTTGGGATGCAATTTAATATACTAAAATTATGACCTGACAAAAATAAATTGAAAATAAAACCCAGTGTACACTGTCAAAAGAATTAAGACTACTTGATGGGAAGAAGGCGATGGTGGGAAATAAAGGCAGGGATTGGTGAAATCAAAGGAAACATTGGTGAAATTTTTTTAAAAATACTTTATATAAATAATACACTATATATCCTTTTATATGAAATTCATGGTAAAACTATCAAAAGTGGTGGCAAAATAAAATAGAAATAGAAAGAAATATGATTAGGGATTATGACTTCATGTTCTCTTAGTTCTTCGAGAGAAATATAATTTTTTTTACTAAGTCATGAAAGGCTTGTTTCACTTGCTTGTTCCTCAGAGTATAAATAAATGGATTTAACATGGGGGAAATGGAAGTTGTGAGTATTGATACCCCTTTATTAATAGCCATTTCATTTTTTTGCTGAAGGTTTGATGTAGATAAAGATACAGCTGCCATAGGTGATGGAAACCACAATCATGTGGGAAGAGCATGTAGAAAAGGCTTTTGTCCGTTGCTGTGCAGAGGGGAACCCTAGGATTGTTTTGATGATATACAAGTAGGACAGAAACACACATACAAGGGTGGCAATGAAAATTAACACAGAACAAACAATAACCATCTGCTCTAAGAGCCATGTATCTGAGCATGAGATTTTCAGAATTGGATTAGCGTCACAGGCAAAGTGATCAATGGCATTCGAGTCACAAAATTCTAGATCCAGTCCCAAGAAAATCGGTGGCAAAATAATCACCAAAGTAGTCACCCAGCAGGAGAAAATAAGTCTTTTGCACACCCTGTGGTTCATGATGATCATGTAATGAAGAGGTTTGCAGATAGCTACATAGCGATCATAGGACATGGTGGCTAAGAGAAAAAAATTCTGTTACTCCAAAAACATCTGTAAAAAATAGTTGACATGCACAGGCATTATAGCTAATGGTCTTGTCACCTGTCATTAAACTGTATAAGAATCTAGGAATGCAGGCAGAAGTGAATGAGATTTCTAAGAAGGAAAAAATTTTGGAGAAAAAGGTACATCGCAGTTTTAAGATGAGAATCCACTAATGTGAGGATGATAATGGTCAGGTTTCCAACAGCACTCAACATGTAGGTTATGAGTAAAAAATACAAAAAATCAGAATCTGTAGCTGAGGGTCATCTGTCAATCCCAAGAGGACAAAGCTGGTAATTGATGTATGGTTTCTCATTTTTGTCGCCAAACTTATTCCAGTATGCCTATAAAATTAAAGGAAATTAAATCTGAGATGAGAAAATGTTTTGCAATTATATCTGTTTAGAAAAGGATAGACTCTTGGGGCCAGAGTGATAGGACAGCAGGGAGGGCATTTGCCTTGCACACAGCAGAACCTGGGTTAGATACCCCACATTCCATATGGTCCCCAAGCACTGACAGGATTAATTCCTGACTACAGAGCCAGGAATAATCCCTAAGCATTGCTGGGTGTGACCCAAAAAGAAAAAATAAAACATAGACTCACAAGGACATATTACTTTACATATAACAAGTATTGATTCTATTTGATAATTAGTTATTTCTTTATGATCTTAGGACTGTTTAAATGTTATTTGGCAAATAACAAAATATGATTTTCAAATCACTGTAATAAAAATATGTCAATATAGCGCTTTAGATGATGGTACAGTATCATGTGCAGTCACACACAAATACATACTCATGCACATCAAAAATAAAACTTCAAACATGCTTAGATTCTAAACACTGATATTTTCTTTTTTCTCATTTAAAATAAACACAAGAGTCTGGAGAAATAGCACAGTGGGTAAGGTATGTGCATTCTTTGCAGCCAGCCCTGGTCAATCCCTAATATCTATAGTCCCATGCCTAACCTCTGACTCCCACACATTTACAATAGGTTCTACCCACTGACAAGATCTCCTGATCCATGTTTTGTCTGGCCTTGATTATTGGTATCATGCTATTTTTTTTTATGTCCTGCAAATAAATGCAGTCATTCTATATCTGTCCTTTTCCCTCTGGCCAATTTCACTCAGAATGATCCTCTCCATGTCTATCCATTTATAGGCAAATTTCATAACTTTGTTATTCCTAACAACTGTGTAGTATTCCATTGTGTAGATATATCACAGTTCTTTATCAGGAACATTTATGACTGAAACCAAATTATGAACAGCTTTATAATTGTCTATCTCACAGTTATATAATAAAACTTTAAAAAGAGAATTGCCTAGGTATTTCCCATAAATTAATAAAATATATGCCTTTTAATTTATACTTTGTGATAAATTTATTCATATCATCTTGTTCCTAAGAGAGTAATCGTAATCTTAACTTTAGAGTATCCTCTCCTATAACTTCTCTACTCACTAACAAAACTTTCACTGTTTTGTCATTGGATTTTTTTATTCATGGAAAATTTGAAAACATTAAAAGGTGATGATGGGGGCCGGAGGCGATAGCCCAGCGGGTAGGGCGCTTGCCTTGCACGCATCTGGCCTGCGCCGGCCTGGGTTCGATCCCCGGCATCCCATATGGTCCCCCGCGCACCGCCAGGAGTAATTCCTGAGTGCAGAGCCAGGAGAAACCCCTGAGCATTGCCGGGTGTCACCCAAAAAGACAAAAAAAAAAATAAAATAAAATAAAAAAATAAAAGGTGATGATGACATAGATGTTTTTATATCTGTCAAAGCACTTGAGGTATGTTTAAGTTAATTAGTGCAATTAAATACAGACTGTCAATACTATAATGAATTTACAAAGAATAATTTTTATCAGGTAACATAAGTTTACGTACTTGAATTTGATATAATGTTACAAATTAGTATTCCTGAAAAAAATATAACATTATAAATTAAAGTATAAGCACATATCTGATGATTTTTTTAAATTATTTATACTTCTATATTATCTTCACTATTCACTCTGTAGCAAAACAGCAATTTGATACAAACCCAATTCACTATACATAGAAAACATTCTATGAGAACATTATCCTTTATATTTTATATTCAGTTTGGATCTGATATATGTAAACTATTAATTTGCTGATGCTATAAATAGCTCTTTAAGTATTAAATTTATTCTCCAAATTGATTTTTACTCTCAATTTCTAAAATAGTTTTCTCTCCTGATTTACTACATCTCAACTGTGTGTGTTAAGAATTATATAAACATCACTCCAGGACCTTAGCAATAGTACAACTGCTGGGGTGTTTTGTTCATCTCTAGCACCCTCAATGGTCCCCTGAGCCTGTTAGGGGTGATCCCTGAGCACAGAGCCAGGAGTAAACCCTGAACACTGCCAGGTATGGCCCCAAAACAAACAAAATCAAAAATACTACTCTAATAAAATTGCTCTTTATAACTTTAACTCTGATTTAATTTCATCAAAATGAAATACAGTATTTTATTTCCACATTTTTTCTGCTTGCTTAAAAGTCACACACCTGGTTTTTTTGATTTTGGATATTTTTTTTTTTTTTGGTCATTCTCCCAGGATTCCTCACGGTCAATAAGAGTGTTTTGCTTTGTTCTCTTTAAATTTTCACTCAACAAGGGCCAGAGCGATAGAATGGCTGGGAGGGCATTTGCCTTGCACAAAACCGACACTGGTTCGATCCTCGGCATCCCATATGGTCCCCCAAGCTCCTCTAGGAGAAATTCCTGAGTGCAGAGCCAGGAGTAACCCTGACCATCACCATGTGTGACCAAAAAGGCAATAAACAAACGAATGAATGAATGAATGAATGAATGGATGGATGGATGATGGATGGATGGATGGATGGATAAATAAATACATACATACATATATATACATAAATTTTCACTCAACACACCTGAGAGATAGTATAATAATTAATCTATTTAATGGTATGAGCCTTTCCCATTATTTCTTAAGTGGTACCTTTTTTCAGGGGTAGAGGGTTTTGGGTTTCTGAGTTATACTTGGAGGTGCTTAGGGCTACACCTATTGTGTGCTGGGATCTGCTTGGGCAACGCTTTGATGATTATGTACAGGGGTCAAATACACAGCATGCAAAGCCAGCATCTTTACTCCTGTACCATCTCTGCAGCCTAACCTAGTGCTTTCTGTCAGAAGTGTGAGATCTCTACCAATAACATGCTCATTTCTCATAAGAATAGCCAGAATTTGCAGAATTCATTAGAGAGATAGATTGACCTCGCACACTCCCAAGAATTCATGCATAATACAGACAATAGAAATTATAGCAAACTATACAGACAATGAAAAATAGCTTATGTAGCACAGTAAACTAAGTAATGGATGATAAAAAAAGAATCTTATATCCTACTTTCTTCAATTTTAATATAGCTAGTTGGTTCCTACCTACTTCTTCCTCCAATTTTGGGACACTAATCTGGTGACTTACAGAACTGAGAAGCTTTAGGCCATGTCTTTCTTCCTAAATATTTTTTGCATAAGTTGACATCACCGTTTGGTTTCTATTTCTTGTTCTTACAGAGAGAAGAACATGTTCAGGATTGCACAAGACCTTAGTTATATTAGCTAAGTCAGGGCTAATTGGCAACTAGTCCTGATTGCCAATTCAGGGCTGTTTGTAGCAGTCCTTTGATCTGCCTATTTTTAGATTGCCTGAAACTTCCTAATGCATAAGCCCTCTCCTATCAAAACTAATATATTTGTTTGTGGCTCTTTATGTTCCTCCTATCAAAGACATTGATTAATTTAAATTATAACTCATTTCTTTTTACCACAAATCTACTAGCTATTTACACTTTGCAGTTTTGATGAAGCATACCAAACTATTTCTAGAATGGTTTTAGATCATTTAACTCTGAGCATCTTGAGGATTAGATGGCTAAATAGAAATATGTCTGCATAGGCTTCTAGTGAGCGACTGGTCACTCCTACCTACAGGCCTACATACACTCACCTCACAGCCAGCTCGGAAATGAACTGATTGATTATCTGATCACTTCAATTCTAGCACATGGTCAAGACTTTTCTATGAAAGCCTTGCATGATTTTGAAAGTTAATTGCCACTCCAAGGTCTGGAAGAATATCATAAGTTCTCTCTGGTTTGGAGAGGTGACATCAGGGCCTTCCTGGGTTAATAAGACTTTTACCGAGAACAAGATTGATGACTTTTTATTTGCCAATCTTGAAAACAAGTGGTTTAACATGAATCCTAAGTGAATTAGCTTCTAAAGTTATTATTGACTCGTGTGTAATCTTCAGCAAAGATCCTAAAACATTCAGCCTTAGGGACAGTATTCTCAGAGGACTACAGATTCCACCATGTAATTTAACATAAGTCATATATTAAAGTAAGCCCTGAGCACTAAAGGTGTAGTCCCAAAAGACGTAAGTAAATAACAAGGATTAAAAGAACAATTATGCTTTCTCTTTATTTTGTTCAAGAACATTTATTGCAGCAGAGTGCTTAATAGAGTACACGATCTTTTTTCTTTTTTCCTACAACATATTTTTACCTGAAATAACTGCTGTTGTTTATAAAACAAAATTAAATTAAGATCACAAAATAGAAATGTTGGCCTTAAAAAATAATACCCATTGTTAATATGTTATATTATGCCCTGTAAGAGTGAAAGAGGAAGCCTCAGTTTACCCTCACCAGCTGTGAGAGCAGTCCTATTTTAGGAGGGACCATCATATAATTTTGACTTCCTCCAAATCCTGGGCTTTTTCTGCTAAACAGGGACTTAACAATTGTCCATCATGAAATTCTGCCCCAGACCTTAGCCTCACTGGGAAGCTGAGATATTGGGAAATACCTAAAACAAATGGCCAGAAAAGGATTTGTTGGATCACATCTTCTGCAACATTTGCCAAGAGCCCAATTTCCATTTAAAAGGGTCTGCAGGAAAACATTTATCTTGAACTTCTCTGCATTCCCTGTAACACAAAGACCTGGTTTTCCTGTAAAAACCCCACAAAAAGAGCCAGAGTTAACTTAGTCCTACTAAGTTCCTCCGTGCAAGGGGAGTTCCTTTCCTTTCTCTTCTACTTTCCAATAAACTTTTCTGCTTTCAGACTCTGAGTCTGAGCTTTATTAGTCTATATTTTCATTATTGAAAATATTGAAGAACCTTGGATCGCAATCGAACAGAGACCCGCCACAGCTTCTTCTGCCTAACCTGCATCAAGAGTCTTGTTATAAAAATAAATCATTAATTAATATATTAACATATAATATATAATAAATATCATAAAAATATATGATATTTGGGGGAAGGAGGATTCTTTCACCTTTAATAAGTTTTTATCTTTACTTTGCTTCATACATAATATTTTACATGCGCGTCTTTGGAAAATCAGCATATGTATACGCTGTATTAAGTTCACAACTGATATGCCAATAATATAGTCAAGTATTATAATAAACGATAATAAATTTCCAATTATTTTGAAATTAAAACTGTCCAGTGATTAAAAACTAAATATTATTTAATTATTAATGCTTCTTTTTGGAACTTTCTGTCATAATTTAAAATTAATCCATAGATTTGAAAACTTGTACTGTTTTATTTAATTGAAAGGTTTGGCCACCCAACAGGGTGACTGACTGGGAGACTTGGAACGCCACAGCTATCAAGGAAAACTCTGAGAGACCAGGCCTATGCAAAAGCAAGGGTTTTTATTATTTGAGTATACTCGGACTCATAGCATGACCACAAGCAGTCAGCGGCTAAGAGCCCCGAGCCCTTTCAGGGGGAGCTTTTAAGAGATAATTCCGTCGCTACAGAAAAGCCAGCACATAACCATCCAATAGATTTAAAACATTACATTAAGGTCTGCACACAGGCAGCCAATTACTTTGTAACAAGGTACCATCCCGTACCAATCGGGTCACACTCAATACTTATTTCTATATTTGGTGCAGCTAGGCACACGTGTGGGATTGCAGGTCAGCAAGGGCTTTGGATACGTGCAGTAATGCAATTCAGGTCAAATAGAAGGTTCTGGGCAGGGGTCTCCCAACCTCTAACAGGAATTTGTTCTGGGCCTTTTGTTGATAGCAGGATGAAAAGGTCACTTAGGCCCTAAATTGGTAACTTTCCATGAGTAGACCTGCTCTGCTTGGGGAGGGGGTTGCTGCCTTCTTTCATAATGTTCATGCTGACCAAAAATATCTTGAAGTGATTATATGAACTGATCAGTAATTTTTGTTATGAATTTATGTCATATCTTTTTAATCAAGTATGAGAAATGAATCATAATTCACAATTGTACCACAGAAAATCAAATACCTAGGAATCAGCTTAACCAAGTGTGTAAAGGACCTATAAAAAAGAGAATTACAAGACACTGCTTCAAGAAATAAAAAGAGTACACTAGGAAATGGAAACACATTTCCTGCTCATGGATGGGGAGAATTAACATTGTCAAGATGGTAATACTCCCTAGAGCTTTGTACAGATTCAATGTGGTTCCTTTAAAGATACCCATGACATTCTTTAAAGAAATTGACCAAAGACTCCTGAAATTCGTATGGGATAATAAACCCCCACGGATAGCTAAATTAATCCTCGGGAAAAGAAGATGGGAGGCATCACCTTTCCCAACCTCAAACTGTACTACAAAGCAGCAGTAATAAAAAAAAGTGTGGTACTGGAATAAAAACAGACCTGTGGATCTATGGAATAGAGTTGAGCATCCTAACAGCCACCCTCAAAGACATGATCAGTTAATCTTTGATAAAGGTGCAAAGAGTCCAAACTGGAGTAAGGGAAAGCCTCTTCAACAAGTGGTGCTGGGAAAACTGGACAGCTACATGTAAAAAAATGAATTTGGACCTGTGTCTAACACTTTGCACAAAAATCAGATAAAAATGGATTAAAGATCTCAATATCAGACCTGAATCCATAAAGTACATTGAAAAAAATATAGGAAAAACCCTCCACGACATTGAAGCTAAAGACATCTTCAAAGGTGAAACATCATTAACAAAGCAACTAGAAGAAAACGTAAACATATGGGACTACATAGGAAACTACATGAAACTAATGCATGAATCGTCTGCACCTCGGAAAGAAACAGTGACCAAGATAGAAAGACAATCCACAGAATGGGAAAGAATATTCACCCAATACCCATCTGATAAAGGGTTAATATCCAGGATATATCAGGCACTGGTATAGCTATATAAGAAGAAAACAGCCAACCCCATAAAAAAATGGGGAGAAGAGATGAACAGAAACTTTGACAAGGAAGAAATTTGAATGGCCAAAAGGCATATAAAAAAATGCTCATCATCACTAATCATCAGAGAGATGCAAATCAAAACAGCAATGAGATATCACCTCACACCACAGAGACTGGCTCATATCCAAAAGGATAAAAGCAACAAGTGCTGGCGTGAATGAGGGGAAAAGGGCACTCTCATACATTGTTGGTGGGAATATCGACTTGTACAACCTTTCTGGAAAACAATATGGACATTCCTCCAAAGACTAGAAATTGAGCTCCCTTTTTGACCCAGCCATACCACTCCTGGGAATATACCCTCGGAAGCCAAAAACACACAGCCAAAACGCAATCTGCATTTTTATGTTCATAGCAGCACTATTCACAATAGCCAGAATCTGGAAACAACCAGTTTACCCGAGAACTGATGACTGGATAAAGAAACTGTGGTACATCTACACAATGGAATACTATGCAGCTGTTAGGAAAAATGAAGTTATGAAATTTGCCTATAAATGGATGGACATGGAAAGGATCATGTTGAGTGAAATTAGTCAAAAGAAAAGAGAGAGACATAGAATGACTGCATTTATTTGCATGACATAAATATATCATGTGGTCTTACCAAAAGTGGAAATTACCACAAACATGAGGGAGTCAGAGTTTAGGTAAGACAGAGAAGGGAACATGTGTGAATAAATGTCAAAAGGGCTGATACTAACATAGAACTGAGCATTAAATACAGGCAAAAAAATGCACATGATGGCTTCCAAGTGTATGTAGTGCAACCCACAATGTGTAGAAGGACAGGAGAGAGGGAAAAAAAAAGAGATAAAGAACCTGCCATTTAGGCAGGCTATGTGAGGGGGGAGGGAATTGGGGACATTGGTGGTAGGAAATGGGCACTGGTGGAGGGCGGGTGCTGGAACACTATGTGACCAAAACCTCTCACGGTGGTATAATAAAATGTTTAATTTTTTTAAAAAAGAAATACATATGAAACTATAAATATGATTCCGGATATAAGAAATAGAAATTTCATGATTCCATTTACATAGTCTCCAAAAAAAATTTTAAAACCATGCAAATAAAAAGGTAAAAATTGCAGTCACTTAGGGCACGTAATTCTACTTGGGTATAAAAGAGAATTTTTATAATAACCATATATTCTTTTGACTAGCAAGTTACATAAATGTGGTCAGTGTGAGAAAATGTATTATGTATTTATCTATATCATAATATATATGCATAAAAACAAATATTGAAAATAAATTCTCTTATAAATCACAGTATTTAAATAAATTTTTTAAAAGAAATTTAAAGTAAATTCTTGAGGGGCCAGAGCAGTAGTACAGTGCGTAGGTTATTTACTTTTGACATGGCCAACCCCAGCGTGAGGATTGCAGGAGCAATCCCCAGCATCTTATATCATCCCCTGAGCCCTGCCAAGAGTAATTCCTGAATGCAGAGTTACAAGTAAGCCCTGAGCAATGCTGGGTGTGGCCAAAAAAATTGAAGGGGAAAAAAGTAAATTCTTGGGGGACAGAGCGACAGTATTTGTGCAGCACAAATACTGTACTAGGGTATTTGCCTTGCACACAGTTGCTCTGGCTTGTTCTTTAGCACCCCATATTGTCCCCCAACCTGTCAGAAAGTGATCCCTGAGCACTGAGCTAAAAGTAGCCCTGAACATTGCTGAGTATAATCTGACTTGCATGTAAGAGTTTGTATGACTCTACTTCTGTCCCTGGCACAGCATATGGACCCCTGAGCCCATCCAGGAGTAAAATCTAAGTACCGTAAGGTGAAGCCCAAACCATCACCACCACCACCCCCAAAAACAGTGTACTTTTTTCTAAGATCCTTCTCTCTAAGAACAAAACACAAATAAAAGTAATAATCAGATATCTGAAAATTGACTTGAGTGGTTCATATGATGTCATGTAACAGAAATTATGAGATGATCACCAATGCATTTCATTTCATATCTCTGTGGACACTGTTCCATAGGTGCTTGTTAACGTTTTTCCCTCATGCAAAATTAATTTCCCTGAAGATTCATGAGTGGCTTGAATAGGTCACCAAGGATGTTTCTGTTTGTTTGTTCATTGTTCCCTGTGCACTTAAACCATTAACGAATAAAGCTTGTGTCATTTCCATTAGTGAAATATATAGAACATTCCATTTTTTTTGCATCAGGTGATCAGATCACCTTCATTCTATAGTTTGAGAGTTATTAGCATTTATTTGACACTCTACAATGAAAGTTTATTTGTACTTTAATGAGAGATAAAAAATACTCATTAGGTTCCATTTCTGATTTGGGGGGGGGAAGAGAGTAAAAGCTAATGTTCTCTCCCCCATGGCATGCTCTCTTGCACTTGAAAGCACCTTTAACTGGAAGTAAGGGTAAGGGTTGAAAAGATACCAAAGTTTACCCAAAATTATAGCCACCAACACCCAGAACTTCTCAAGGCCAAGAATGAAATTTAAACTGGATTTCCCAGAAAGAGATGGGGAACCACAATAAAGTAAGTATGATAATTTTGTCACTTACATATTTAAAGGCTAGGTTAGGATGCAGAAACCAGGGAAACTGTAAAAGCAGACCCCAAATAAGAACGTGAGTTTTTAATCACTAAAAATAATGAGTCTAAGAAACATCATCATATTCAGAAAATATTTAAAATATGTCAATGTATTTTGTATTATATATTTAATAGTGAAATTAAATATTACTTTTAAATAGTGCTCTACCAAGAGATTAAAATTAAGAATACAAACAAAACAGTCATCCTTAAGAGTATACTGACTGCCAATAGGGAGGCCAAAATTTGGTTAGTGAATAAAGTAATGTTTCACTGCGAAGTATTAACTGAAATAAAATAATCATATAGAATAAAGTGGTATGCCTCACTATAAAGAGTGAGGGTCAAAAGTCTGAAGAACATGTTTGTATACGAGAGGCCCATATCTGATGTCTAGCACTACACAGACCCCCTAGAACCCCTGAATACCCTTGAGCACTGTCAGGTGTGATAAAAAAATTTAGAAAAATAATATTCGTCTTAGCAGAAAGATACTGGAAATAATAGTCCAAAGTAATAGGGCCCAATATCCATGGCTTCGAATATAGATTTTTCATTTATAAGTGGGATTGTGCACTAAGGTAATTTTCTTTGTGTGAAGTAAAACAGTTTTATTTAGAGAAATTTACTTAGATAAATATTAAAGGAGCAAATGAGAAAGGGATGCATGTTCAAAAGAAAAGATGGACTTTTCCAAAAGGGAAAAAGCTGAGAGTACACATCTTAGGTGAGATGCCAGTCAATCCCCAGGGAAGAGATTGTATGGACGACATTTTTAAAGAACTAGTTGGGTAATAAATGTAGGGATAAATACAAAAAGCACCTTATTCAGAATCTCTTTCTGAGCAATTTCTAAGAAAATTTAAAATAAGTTTTAAATTATATGTTATATGTGATGGGATATGACGAAATAATTGTGTTTTTGGGGAATATTTAATGACATGAGGAATAAACTGTAAATGCTTTAAAATAATTTTCAGACAAATAAGCTTAAGTGACAAAAGCATCAAATATTATTTATATTATTGTTACAAACAACATAAAAACTGCATCACATAATTATATATGTACAGACTGAAGATGAATTCAATTTATTATGGAAGATAAAGTAAAGTTCTCTTTTAAAGAGAACAATAGTAAACAAAAACTCTAAAGTTTTCCTTGGTAGCAGGAAGTGATAGCCTAAGTCTCAATGTTAAACATATTACATATGCCAATTATTTTCGTCTTGAATTTTTCTAACAATGATTTAAAGTTAATTTTAAATATCAACCCATTTCCAGAGAGTTGATGACAAAAGATATTTAAGCTATTAGCATGCTATGTAGCAGGTACCAAATAGTGGTATTATATATAATATATAAAATAGTTTATTTGCATATATATGATATGTATATTACACATATATTATATACATCAGTTTGTTTACCTTTAAAGGTGTTGGCTTGCACTGGTAGAATAAACTTCAGAGAAGAGCTGAGAAAATATGAAGGAAGAAAACTGTCATGTCTTAGTGTAGGAGAAACCCTCTTGTATTATCATAAGAAAATGGTCTCATATGAGAACACATAATTAAACAATCCTGACACTCAAGCAAGACACTTACCCCATAAACCTCAATCAAAATAATTTTAATATGACAGTTAAACAAACCATACTCTATGTTGCCAATTCTCCTCAATAGAAAAGAATTTTTATTCTTCTTAAGTACAGAGGAAAATAGTATTTAGGGTTCCATATGGCAAATATCAAAAATCAAACCACAAAATAATTGGTGTCTCAAGGAGATAGTTCCTAGTAGTCATTTATCAAACAAAGCTAGATGTTCTTGAGACAAGGAGACATTTGAAAAACTAATATTTTAACTAGCCAATAGTTATTAGAATGACTAAGGAAGAACAATTACTCAGAACCCTAAAATTACAGTTCTCGTTAAAAATATTTAAGCTGGGATCCCATTTGACCTAAGTAATATTCTAGCTCTGCTACTTTTGTTTTTTGTTTTTGTTTGGGGGCTACACCAGTTGATGCTCAGAGCTTACTTCTGGCTCTGCTCTCAGGGATCATTCCTGGAAGGTAATAGGGGTGCAAAGGAAAGTGGGGGACCATATGGCATGTTAAGGACCAAGCACGGGTCAGCTGCATCTGAGCAAACACCTACCCACTGTACTATCGTTCCAGCCCCTCTGCTGCCTTTTAGGACTATATTGTCACCTATCACTGGAACAAGTGACTGAAAAAGTAGAGAATATAAGGAATAAAAATGTACTCAAGATATCCTTGGAAGGTAGTGAAATGGTGGCTTCGTTGTCATGATCCTTAAATTCTTTTAAGGACAGAAGCAACAGAAAAAGGAAATCTTATAAGGAAACTCATGAACATAGGTTATCTTTTCAGCTTTTAATAACATACATACCTAATAGAAATATCACTATCACTATCTTCCCGTTCATCATCTATTTGCTAGAGCGGGCACGAGTAATATCTCCATATGTCCTGTCTCATGCTAGTAGAACCCAAAGGTATCTGCTTGCTCCAGGAACATAAAGAGCCTCAAACCATTATATTAGGTCATGGGAATGACCTAATATAAATGTTACTGGTACTTGGCATATCAAATATGACACAAGCAGCTTGCCAGGCTTGCCGTGCGGGTGGTATACTGTTGTAGTCACCTCTAAATAAAGCATTTATTGATGAACAGCGCCGCCGCTAGCAGCCACTCAAGCTGGGCTGTGATAGTCTGGTCTGCTGGTTAAAGTTGGGACGAGAGGGAAGTCCGGATGTGGAAAATGGCGGCCCCCATGGAGTAGGGGGTCGTCTGGCTTGTTGTGAGGCTTTGCTGGGGTGGCAGGCCAGGGCTAGAAACTGCCATGCCTCCCGGGCACCTGATGAGCTGCTGGGTACACGGAAAGCAAGTAGCAGCTCTGCCCCATGTCTGAGAGTCTCTGGTTCAGCATACCTGGGCAGGATTTAAAAAAAAAAAAAACCTGCTGCAGCATGGGTGTCGATGATCCAGGCTGTGATAGTCTGGTCTGCTGGGTGGAGTTGTGACAAGAGGGAAGTCCAGATGTGGAAAATGGCGGCCCCTATGGAGTAGAGGGGGTCTGCTGGCTTGTGAGGCTCTGCTGGGGTGGCAGGCCAGGGCTAGAACGTGCCAGGGTTAGAACCTAATAGAAAAGTTTAATTTATTCTTCATGTCATATTATTAAATATTCCTGTGATTGGGGCCGGAGCGATAGCCCAGCGGGTAGGGCGTTTGCCTTGCACATGGCTGGCCTGTGCCGGCCTGGGTTCGATCCCAGGCATTCCATATGGTTCCCTGAGCACCGCCAGGAGTAATTCCTGAGTGCAGAGCCAGGAGTAACCCCTGAGCATTGCCGAGTGTGACTCAAAAAAAAAAAAAAAAAAAAAATATATATTCCTGTGATCGTGTTTTGTTTGGTTTTATTTGTTTGGGTGGAGATACACAGTCTAATTCCATCCACAGATCAGAGTGCTAAGAAGCAAAGAGGGACACCAACTCTTCAGAGAGAGCGCCTTGGGTGATTTTCAAGGTGACTCTTCAGAGAAAGAAACCACGACAAGAAATCAGGTCTTACCTCAAGTCATATTCTCTTTGCTCTGCCATCTTAAAAGTTACACTGCCTTATTTAATTCAAGAAGTAGATGCAAATGGAATTGGAAGGTAAAACGGCTATGCACTAATTGCAGAAGGTCAGTAGTAGCAATGACAGGATTCTGTTCTCTAGGAAAGAAGATCAGAAAATTGATTTAGTAATTTTTCTATAAAGTTTTGGAATGGATGAGATATAAGCCTGATATATTGAAAGAGACCTTCTAGAAGAAAACAAATCATAGGGTTTTCAAAATAGTAGGTGTGGGGGGCAAAGACTAAAAATATTTTAGCAAATTATTGTAAAAGGGAGGAAAGGAGAAATCCCATTCTGAAGAATGGGACATAGGAAATGTCATAGTATTCTTGTGACACTACTCCAAAGTTGCCAAAATATTAAGCCTGTCTAGAACACTGTGTAGAGTAAGGAATAATTTGAAAGAAACAAATATTACATAGCATCACTGTATCACTGTATCACTGTCTTCCCATTCATCATCGATTTGCTAGAGCAGACACCAGTAACTTCTCCATATGTCCTGTCTCATGCAAGTGGAGCCCAAGGGCACCTGCTTGCTCCAGGAACATAAAGAGCCTCAAACCATTCCATCAGGTCATGGGAATGAGGTCTATAATTGTTACTGGTGTTTGGCATATCAAATACGACATGGGTAGCTTGCCAGGCTCTGCCGTGTGGGTAGGATACTCTTGTAGTCATCTCTAAATCCATATTAATTTGTGTTTAGTATAATTGCATAGCATAGAAATAGTAAAATGAAAATATAAAACTGTGGGATTATACTACCCCCCGTCTTATATGAGAGTGATTTGTTTAAGTGCTGCCCTGACAGATAAAGGAAAAAAAACTTTATTGTTTGTTTTCTGTTAACTAATATTTATGGTTCCTACTCTACAGTGAACACTGGCCATATTCTGATGATTGCCCTAATCTCAGCAAATTGTGAGGTATTCATGGCATTTCTAATATTATAAACCTAATATTTTTATAATATTACAAACCTGATCCTATTATTAGAGTATAAATTAGCAGTGCATGGGTCATTTATAAACTACATTTTAAACTCCAAGATCAATCAGAGTTCAGAGAAATGAAGCCTAACTTTCATATTGGATTACTGAAGATCAAGCGAAAGCTTCAAAATATGTTCCTACTTGCTTAGTTACTTTTCTCTATAACATATGCTGAAATATTATTTCTAATATTCTATTCCTCAGATTCAAAGTTTGTAATTTATTAACAGGATCAGCGTATTTCTGAAGAGAGTAATGAAAAATCACTCTTCGATAACAACATTCATCCTGCTAGGATTAACAGATGACCCACATCTACAGATTTTCCTTTCCATATTGCTGTTTCTCACCTACATTTTCACTGTCTCTGGAAATCTAATAATTATCATTCTCACTCTGGTGGATTCTCACCTTAAAACACCCATGTACTTTTTCCTTCGAATTTCTCCATATTAGAAATAATATTTACAACTGTCTGTATTCCTCGATTCTTATACAGCTTGACAACCGGGGACAAAAGTGTTTCCTATAATGCTTGCTCCACCCAATTGTTTTTTGTCATCCTCACTGGGGCAACAGAATTTTTTTCTGCTAACCGTCATGTCTTATGACCGCTATGTGGCCATCTGCAAGCCGCTACACTACACTACCATCATGAATGAGAAGATATGCACCATTTGTGTTGTTTTCTGTTGGCTGATTGGATTAATTATCATAATCCCACCACTGAGTCTGGGAATACAGCTAGAATTCTGTGACTCTAATCTCATTGACCATTTTGGTTGTGATGTAGCTCCTCTTCTGAAGATAGTATGTTCAGACACTCAATTTGTAGAGAAATTTATTTTAATCTTGGCTGTGCTGACCCTAATAGTCACACTGATCTGTATAATTGTGTCTTATACATACATCATTAAGACTATCCTAAAACTTCCTTCACCTCAGCAAAGAAAAAGGCTTTTTCCACATGTTCTTCCCACATGATTGTAGTTTCCATTACATATGGAAGTTGTATCTTTATCTATATCAAACCTGCAAAGGAAGGAGTTTCCATGAATAAGGTGGTGTCATTGCTCAATACTTCAATCATTCCTTTGATGAACCCTTTCATTTACACTTTACGAAATAAGCAAGTCAAACAAGCTTTCAAGGACTCAATTAAAAAGATGGCATTTCTTTCAAAGAATTAGGAAACTAACAAGACTTTTTAGCTTGAAAATATCTAACAAGGAGAGGGGCTCAAGATGGGAAAATATGAATATCTTGCACTCACCTCCTCTCCCTCTGCAACAAATCACAACTACATATCAAACAATTCCCTTTGAAACAAAATTGATAACTAGAACAGCATCTATACTGAAAAGAATGAAAGACCATCAGTTTAAAGGGATAGAGAAGATGGAAACGCAGGCTCACTGGAAACAGTGAGTAACCCACAGTCAACAGAGATATTGTAACCATGAAGATTGTTCATGAAGAGTCAAGGACTTTTGCCTATTAGGAACCCAATAACCTACACTGAAATTACAAGCACACAAAGACATCAAACAGAACTTGTATTTGAAGAAACAATGGCTGAAACTTTTTATAACCAGGAGAAGAAAACAAATATGCAAATAGAGCAAACTTAAAACTTTAAAGTTCATGGGGCTGGAGAGATAACACGGCAGGTAGGACATTTGCCTTGCATGCCACCAACCCAGGTTCAATCCCTGGCATCCCATATGGCCCCCAAGCACTGCCTGAGAAATTCCTGAGTGCAGAGCCAGGAGTAACCCCTGAGCATCGCTGGGTGTAACCCAAGTTCCAGGGGAGATAATGCATCAGGTAGGGCATTTGCCTTGCATGTGGCCAGCAGGGTTTTTTCTCCCATACCTCATGTGGTCCTCCCAGACCCACCAGGCATGAGCCTTGAATGCAAAGATAGGAATAAGTCCTGGGCATCATGAGGTACAAACCTCTCCACATAAAATAGAATAATCACTGAAAAAATTTTAAGGCCTAAAATAATATAAATTATAGTGGAAGAATAGAAGAATATACTGTCAGAAACAGGTCAAATTAACTTTAACAAAATACTATGCATATAATATGCTGCATGTGAACTTTGTGATTAAAATCAAAAAATGTCTGTAATAGAATCTAAGAATTGAATTAAAAATATAACACTACAAGTTATAAAAAAGGAAACACAAAATTTCAAACAAGAAAGAAACTACAAAAACAGGGAACAATTAGCACAAGGCAATAGATATATAGTTATGAATAATACACTTGAATGTAAATAGACTAATTGTTCCTATAAAAATATAAAATGTTCCTATAAAATATAAAATTGTTCCTATAAAATATAAAATTGTTCCTATAAAAACATAAAATGATTCATTCACATCATATTAATTTATTTAGTAATGGAAAACCTAGCATGAGGAATAAAGCAAGACATTACATTTAATTTTAAATGAAATAAAACTCACTATTTGCAGATAGTATGATGCAGATACTATTTGCAGACAGTATAGTGTTTATTGAAAAATTTGAACATCACTAAAAAGGAACGACTAAAATGCTAAATAAATATAATAAATATGCAGGTTACTTAATGAATATATGAAATACATTTCATTTCTATATGTTAACAGTGAACTATCAGAAAGAAAAAATAAGAAGACTACTACTTATGGTACATCAATGGAATAAAATACCTAGGAATAAATTTAACCAAGTAAGTGAAATACTTTTACACTGAAAACTACAGTATATTTAAATAAACAGAGCAAAGCACAAAGAAATGGAAATATATCCTGTAGTCATGGAAATGAAGAATTTATATAGTATCATCTTTTTACCTAAAGAAATCTGGGGATCCAGGCCATTCCCTATCAAAATCATTTTAACATAATTAGGGACAAATTCTAACATTTGGATGAACACATAAGAGACCCAAATATCAAGTGAAATCCAAAGGAGGAAAAGGCAGGGGTATTACACTCCTCAAATTCATACTATATTGCAAACTTACAGTAATCAAAACAGCGTAGTGTTAGATATAAAAATATGCACGCACACCAGACATATTATGAACACAAAAAATGTGTAAAGGCAGCAAATGTACATAAAGTAACATAAACATTATAATGGAGAAAATAAAATACCTTTCCTAATCCTAGGAAACTGAATAGCTATATGCAAAACATGAAGCTAGACCACTATCCTACATCATATACAATTAATTAAAGTGCAAAATACATAAAATTCCTAGAAGAAAATAAGGTACTAAACTCTTCACCTTGGCCTTAGTGGCATCTTTGTGTACTCAACACAATAGCAAGTGGCACAAAAATCAAAAGAAACAAACGCATCAAGCTGAAATATCAAAGCAGTGAAACGAGAAAATATCTGCTGGACAAGAGAAGCTTTGGCAAATCATGTATCCAAGCAGAGATTAATGCATGTATGTTTAAAAAAATGAATCCACAATTTAAAAATTAAGCAGTCCAATTTTACCCTGATTAGGGAATCTGAAAAAACATTTCAACAAATGAAATTCATACACGAACATTAGGAGGAACTCAATATGATTAATTATTAGAAACATACAAAACAAGGCAACAATGACATGCTAAGTACAATACTGCAGCTGCTGTAGGACCACTACACGGTGTCACTCTCCGGCACACCAACACCAAGTGTGTGTGTTTACACTTAGTGATAGTTTAGCACTATCACTAAGCTGCTTGGCCCAGTGCAAGCTTGTGCCCTCAAGACAAGCTTTTAAAAAAAACCCAAAAGGGAAGATTATTAATTATTTATAAATTCAGTTTTAATTAGACTTATTAAATATAATAATGTAATATAATTGCTATATTTATTGATATATTGCTATTACAACAATTATTATCAGCATAAATTTTATTAGCAAATAAATATTACAAAAAAGTATTTCAACTTTCATTACATGTTTTATGTTTAAATATATTACTGAGTTGCACCCTGATCATCAAATATATTATAAATAAATAATAATAAAATGAATTGTTTTGATCATTGTACTAATAATAAGGATAAGTATATTCTTATACTTATTAGAATAGGTATTACAAAAAGGAGAAGTAGCAAGTATTGGCAAGGATATGAAGAAAGAGAAACTTTTGTGTACTGTTGGTATCATTGTAAATTGGCAGAATCTTTGCAAACTCCTTTTCTTGACCTCTGTTCCTTTTGGATCTTCTCTTGGAGGGTGGGTCCAGCCTTCTCTGGTCTGGGCTAGCTCCAGGTAAAGATCTTATCAGGCCTTGGCCCTTAGTTTCTATATCTACAAGGTGGGTCCAAACAGCCTTAGGGCTAGTAGTTCTAGAAAGTTCATTGCCATGGGGACCTTCCCTGCCTGCCTACATCAGTAACCTCTTATGATATCTTATATTCCTGAGATATCTGTTGTAATATATTCCTTTCATCTTTGATACAATTTATTTTGATTATTGTTGGGGGGCTCCGCTGGGTCCCAAGTCGGGCGGCCTTCTCGGCTGGTGGGTGGATGAACTAGTCGTCGTTTTAAAAGGGCTTTACTTTACGGTCAATATACAATCAAGGGGAAAGCCTTGGCTGTCGTGGCGGCGGTGCGTGTGACGTGGAGGCGGTGGAGGAAGCGGGGGAGAGGGGAAAAGAGGCTTTCTTCTTTCGAAGTGTGGGTCATCCCGGGCTGGGGGGGAAACCTGCGGGTTTGGGTTCGCCCCTTGTTTGGGTCCGACCCAAGAGGGGCCGAGGGGTCTGCCTCTTTGTCTTTTCTTCTGAGCCTAGCAAAGCATTTGTTAATCTTGTTTCTTGTTTCAGAAAATTAGCCTCTTGGTTATTTATATTTCTTTTGTTTGTTTATGGGCCACACCTGAGGGTGCCCAGGACTTACTTCTGGCTCTGCACTCAAGGGTTACTTATTCTTTGCAGATTCGGGGCTCCATGCAGGGGTGCCAGGGATTAAACCTTGGTTGGTTGCATGCAAGATAAGCACTCTACCTGCTGTACTATTGCCCTGACCTCTCATGTAACTTTTGAATAATTTTATTAATTTAATATCATTGATTTCTGCTCTAACCCATAGTTTTTGATGGATTGTGTTTCCATTCTTATCTCAAGGAAACTTTTAATTTATTAAGAATGGACTCCCCCTCCAAGAGAAACTCCAACAGGAACAAAGGATAGGAAAGGAATATCAAAAAACCATCCCCCTCCCCTACCCTTTGACAACACCTTAGCAAAGGACTCTTACCAAGGTAGGAGCCCCATATGGGGTCAGCTTGAGAAAATCCCTACAAAATCCACCTTGAACAGAGGAAGAACCAGCATATGCTGCCTGAGTTCATGTGCTTATGCTACGTGGCCAAGTACCTCTGGCACCCAACTACATGTGTTGCCCACATCTCTCCTCTTGAGACGTGTACTCTCTCTCTCACTTCCTCTCCTCCTTTCCCTTCCTCAAAACCTCCAAAATAAAATCTGTTTTAACCAGTATGCCCGAGAACTGATGATTGGATGAAGAAACTGTGGTACATCTACACAATGGAATACTATGCAGCTGTCAGGAAAAAATGAAGTTATGAAATTTGCCTATAAATGGATGGACATGGAAAGAATCATGTTGAGTGAAATTAGTCAGAAGGAAAGAGAGAGACATAGAATGACTGCATTTATTTGCATGACATAAATATACCAGGTGATTTTACCAAAAGTGGAAATTACCACAAGCGCGTGGGAGTCAGAGATTAGGTAAGATAGAGAAGGGAACATGTGTGAATAAAAGTCTAAAGGTCTGATACCAACATAGAACTGAGCATTAAATACAGACAAAAAAAATGCAAATGATGGCTTCTAAGTGTACCTAGTGTAACCCACAATGTGTGGGAGAAGGAGGAGAGAGAGAGGGAGAGAGAGAGAGGAGATAAAGAACCTGCCATTTAGGCAGGATGTGGGAGGTGGGAGGGAATTGGGGACATGGGTGGTGGTTGAGGGGCACTGGTGGAGGGCAGGGTGCTGGAACACTGTGTGACTAAAACCCCCAAGCGTGAACAACGTTGTAATTGTATATCTCACGGTGGTATAATAAAATGTTAAAATAAATAAAATAAAATCTGTTTTTACTTCACTGCTCGTTTCCTTCTGAAATTCTTCTTCAGAGAGGCAAAGACAAGCACCTGCAAGACCTGGGTTAGTTCTAGCCTTCCCAGAGGGTTCAGGGGTGGCAGAGGCAGATCAAGGAAAGTGACTGTCTCTCCCCTTCTGTGTCACATAAGTCACCCATGGAGGCCCCCCTACATCAGTTACTATTAAAGCTTTATGACACTAAATTGGAAATCTTAGAAGATGTGGATGCATTTTTAGAATATCACAATCTCTCAAAACTGAATCAGGAGGAAAAATAAAGCCTAAACAGACCAATGATGGGAAGGAATTTTAAACAGTAATTTTTTTTTTTTTTTGGGTCCACCGGTGCTCGGGTTACTCCTGGTTGTACTCAGGATTACTCCTGGCGTGCTCGGGGACCATATGGGATGCCTGGGATCGTGGGCCCGCTGGGCCGTGCAGGCAATGCCCTGCTATCTAAGGTAAAAGAAAGCTGAAGGGAAGATGAATCTTCTAGGGAGTTATACCAAACCTTTAGAAACAAGGTATATTTCTCAAGCTCTTAAGAATATCAAAGATAGGGCCAGAGTGATAGCACAGCAGGTAGGGCATTTGCCTTTCATGCGGTTGACCCTGGTTCTATCCCCCAGCATCCCATATGGTCCCCTGAGCATTGCCAGGAGTAACTCCTGGGCGCAGAGCCAGGAGTAAGCTCCCAGCATGGCTGGGTGTGACCCAAAAAGCAAAAAAAAAAAAAAAAAAAAAAAGAATATCAAAGATAACCTGAATCCTTCCAAACAGTTTGTGTGAACTTAACATTATAAAAATAATAACAGAAGCAAGCAGAGATACTGCTAAAAGGTAAAATTACAAAAATAATATCTGTTGAATTAGTTATATGCATTTCAAGTTTACATTGGAGTTACCATTTCCTCTCCTGAGGGAAGCTTAGGTTAATTGGGCTGCACCTGTATTAGTGCTAATAGGGCACATCCTATCCCACTGGGGCACACAATCCTCTGAATTCAACTCTGGTCTCTGCCTTGTGCTCTTCTTCCCCCTACCTGTTGGTCACAGTTGCCTCTATTTAGGCACAGTGATTTGCAAAGTTAAACTTCTGATGACTTTGGGTTTTGTATTGCAAGTTTCCTTTCTGTCCTTAGCGTATTTTCTTGTTAGAGCAATTTTCATTTTGCATAAACATAGGGCAAAGCCTGCACCCACATGGCAGAGCCTGGCAAGCTACCCGTGTCGTATTGACATGCCAAATACCAGTAACAATTATAGACCTCATTCCCATGACCTGATGGCATGGTTTGAGGCTCTTTATGTTCCTGGAGCGGGATGATGCCCTTGGGCTTTCCCACATGTGACAGGACATATTGAGATGTTACTGGTGCCCGCTTAAGCAAACCGATGATCTACGGGAAGTCAGTGACAGTTGTACAGTGATAAACATAGGGCAAAGCCTGCACCCGCACGGAAGAGCCTGGCAAGCTACCTGTGTCGTATTTGATATGCCAAATACCAGTAACAATTATAGACCTCATTCCCATGACCTGATGGAATGGTTTGAGGCTTTTTATGTTTCTGGACTGAGCAGATGCCCTTGGGCTACACTAGCATGTGACAGGGCATATGGGGATGTTACTGGTGCCCGCTCGAGCAAACTGATGATCAACTGGAAGACAAGTGATACAATTGATACAAGTGATAAACATAGGAAGACAGTTAATGCTTATCACTTGTCACTTGTCTTCCCGTTGTTTATTGATTTGCTTGAGAGGGTGCCAGTAATGTCTCCATTCTTTGGGAATGAAGCCCATTATTGTTACTGTTTTTGGCATATTGAATACACCACAGGCAGCTTGCCAGGCTGTGCCATGGCTCTGGGTTCATCCCAGGGGACCCAACTCTTTTTCTATGTCAGACCATCAATCATCCAGGGCCTAGAGGGTAGAGCCCTGGGTGAAGACAAGCCTGTCTCCTGTCTGCCACCTGCTGATGCAGCTGGACACCACAGCCACACATGCAACACCTCGAGGGGCAGAACAGTTAATGCTATGTGTTAAAATATAGGAGTTAATTTACTCTGAAATATTTACTCCTGGGGGTATCCATTATATTTACCTTACTTAATCTCCGTTGACCTTAGGTTGACCTTAGTTCCTTACATCCCAAAAGGAGAGTCCCATCATGGAACTTTGGATGGATCCAGGGCAAGTCATGAGTAAGCTACCTTGGCCTCTACTTGGGGCTACCTCAACTTGGGCCATAAGAAGTTTAGCAAATTAAGAGTATGGTCATGGAACAAACTCTTACATGACCAAAAAAATAAGCAACTGATTTAGGTAGGACCCTAGTGGGTTGGGAAAAACTAGCCTGGCTTGAGGATTGTAGTCTGGTATATATACCAAGATGTCCAATGAAAAGTCACCATTTACCATGAATCCAAGGAGACCATTTTAAGCTTAGTCAAAAGTGTGGATGAAAGTCTATATTTCTTACTGTGCTGATACAAAATGACTAGAAATATTAAGAAGTAAATGTAATATGATTGTTTGTATGGATTACCAGTAAAGGAAAGGAGAAATCAATATGCCCTTAGATGGAATTCCACCCTTATTCATGGGGCTGGTCTGTAGCTCCAGGGCAGGAACCCATCCTGAGGGGAGTCCCCTAGTAGATTTTCTCCAGGAAGAAGGAGCTTTTACATCTATTCACTAATTTAAGATTAAAGTTCAATCACATATTTGTAAGTCCCAACCCCAACCCTTCATAATGTCACTATAAATAGCTGACTTCATGTGAATTAAACTACCACTGATTATCAAAAAGCTTTGGCCCTATTCCTTCATCCGTTGGTCAGGGGGATGGTTGTCAGTCCCACATGCTCCTGGGGACACTGCCAAACCTAACATCTCTTGGATACCCTGCTGAAACCAACAAATGCCTATAATGAAAATTGTGAACAGATCCTCAACCAAATATTAGCAAACCTATTCAGCACAATTAAGTAGGATTCTCTGCAGGAATGAAAAAATGGTTCAAAATATGCAAATCAGTTAATACAATGCACCATGTCAGCAAGAGGAAAGAAGAACCATAGGAGCATATTAGTAAATGCAGAGAAAACCTTTTTAAAATTTAACATCTGTTCATGATAAAATCCCTTAACAAAATAGGATGAGAAGGAACCTTTCTCAAGCTAGTAATGACTACAATCCCACAGTAAACCTCATACACAACAGTGAAAGCCTTCCTTTGAGATCAAACACAAGACAAGGATGTCCATATGTAATACCAAGCTTCTGCAAAAATAAATTGATTTAGATGCAACAAATGTATTCAACTATTCTTTGAGAATATATTTATTCCTTCCTTAATTCTGAGTGATACCATTCCCTTGCACACAGAGGACTATTATTGTTTTGAGGAAGGGCTAAAAGCAATAATATGGCAGGTAGGGCATTTGTCTTACACGTGGCAGACCCTGATTTGATCCCCACATTCCATGGTCCCCTGAGCACTGCAAGGAGTAATTCCTTAGTGCAGAGCCAGGAGTAACCCCTGAGCATCACCAGATCATGACCATCAAAAGCATCATCATCATCATCACCATCATCATCATCATCATAATTGCTGAATTACCCTTTGTCACAGTCTTCTTCTACTTGCCAGCCCTGGGTTTTGTACTGTAAATTAAAAGCTGCTTCTCTCTTTCCTGTATGTCCTTTACATATCTTTATGCTAATACAAAGGCATTTTGTATAGACACAGGAAGACAGTTAAGGCTATGCATTTGTGATATAGGAGCTAATTGACTCTAAAATAGTTACTCCTGGACATCCATCATATTTCCTAACTGAAAACTTCAGTTGCCATTATATTGATTTTAATTACTTACACCCCAAAAAGGAGGGTCCCATTGTGGGCTGGATGGACCCAGGGATAGCCATGAGTAAGCTACCCTGGCCTCGACATGGGACAAACTAAATGTCCTGAACAATACAATAAACTAAGATGCAGTCATGGAACAAACTCCTTCATGATCAAAAGATAAGTAACTGAGTAAGGGCCCTGTTGTGGTTAGGAAAATGAAAAAACCAACTGGCCAGAGGAGTGTAGTAGGAATATATGGCAAGATGTGCCCAGGAGTAGTCACTTTGTAAGCTTAATCCTGAGTATAGATAAATGTCTGTTTCTCTTACTGTGTTTATACAAAATGACTAGAAATATTATTAACATGATTGTTTACCAGCTAAGGAAAGGAGAAAACAACATGTCAGGACTCCACCCCTGTCTGGAAGCAGTCCTATACCCGAGGACAAGTAATATAGAAGAGGTATCATGTATACAACTACATATACTCAGATATAAGCAAATATTAACTCTTGCTTTTGCTACAACATAGAGAACAAGAGGGTATCAAGCAGAGAGAAAATAGAAGCCCAGAGCAAGATGATCCTATTCATATGTGGTCTATACAGAAAGCAAAAAAAATCAGACATGACCCAGTGAAAACAAACCTTACACTATGGTGATGCATTGTGCAGGAGTGATGTTGGTGCTTTGGTGGTAGATGTGAAATTGTAACATTGTGCCCTTGAATGCAGACATTGAAAAGCAATGTTATAAGCATATAAACTCTTGTAAACTCTTATATACTCAATGGACAGCTGTTAAAATATTATTTTTGCTTTTCAAGTTATATATATGTATATATTTATAATACATCTGAATTGGTATATTTTGTGATTTAGATAGAACTTCACTTTTCTCTAAATAAGTGCCAAATCTCAATGCCATTTGCGGACAGAACTGCCTTCTTCACGCTCAGTGACAGAGACTCATGTACATATGTGATCACCTTCTAAGTTTAGCTGTGTTCCACTAATCTATTTGTATAGTCCTGTACCAATATTCTATTGTATAATTATCATTTTTTAAAAATTATTTCTGGGACCGGAGTGATGGCATAGCAGGTAGGGCATTTGCCTTGCATGCAGCTGACCTGGGTTCGATTCCTGGCATCCCATATGGTCCCCTGAGCATCACCAAGAGTAATTCATGAATGCAGAGCCAGGAGTAACCCCTGAGCATCATTGGGTGTGACTCAAAAATTAAAAAATTACTGATCTCTAGCACTGTGACTCCCTCTTTTTCTAATCCTTTTAGAGCATCACTATTTATGGTGCTTTATAACTCACCCATTTTATAAACTTTGCAAATGATATATTGAATTTTTATTGAGATTATATTAGTCTATACTAAACTTCTGAGAATTAATATCTGTAAGAAAGATATTAATTTGTAGGACAGTGAGTTTTTAGCCCATATAAGTGGCATACTATACATAGTACCATATATAGCACCATATATTAAGAAATAAGTATTTTACATATTTAAACATATAAATATATATTATAGTATGTATAACACCATAAGTTGCTATATATGAGATAAATATTATAAAATCCAATATCAGAACATAAATTTTAAAACTTAATTTTGTATACATCTACATATAAAAATCAATTGTGCTTTTATATGCTGAAAGTAAACTGGTAAAACATGAAAGTAAGAGAAATACTAGTTTGAAATATCAAGTAGTTATAAATATGCAAGACAATTTGTGTAACATTTTATTTGTAGATATTTTCAAGTCATCAAATGATCCTAAGCTTATTTGGCTTACTGTCCCCCTTTAGAAAATAATTACTCTGCCTTCCTGCCTAGAAATCTATCTTCTTTAAACCAAATTGCCTCCCAATAGGACCAGGCTACTACACCCCTTATTATTTCATACAGCTTTAGAAGGTGGAATTGCCCACTTTAGAAAACACGATCTATCTATCTATCTATCTATCTATCTATCTATCTATCTATCTATCTATCTATCTATCTATCTATCTATCTATCTATCTATCTATCTATCTATCTATCTATCTATCTATCTATCTATCTATCTATCTATCTATCTATCTATCTATCTATCTATCTATCTATCTATCTATCTATCTATCTATCTATCTATCTATCTATCTATCTATCATCTATCTATCTATCTATCTATCATCTATCTAATATCTAATATCTTCCTTCCTTCCTTTCTTTCTTTATGTATAGATAGATATATAGACATCTATATATCTATCTATCTATACATACGTATAGACATCTATGTATACATCTAGATATACTAGTGCTATAGAGATATACAAGGAGAGAGCGGTTAAAGCAGTTTCATTGCTATACCAGTTCTGTCCTCTGTACCAAATATGTCCCCTAAATACTGCCAAGAATGTTGCCTGAGAACAACTGAGTCTGGCCTAAAACCATAACTAATTTGAATGATTAAATAATTTTAAATATCTTATAAATAAATGAAGGAAATACAAAATGCCTGATGAAAACAAATTCTTTGACTCTAACCATAGAACTATGGTTACTAAGTTGGAGGATGGGGAGGAGCTTTCAAGGATCCAGTGGAATGTGATGGAGACTTCAATAGTGGCTGGGCATGGTAACGCTGTATCCATAAACATATAAACATCTGCCACAAAGATAACTCAAAGGACTAAACACAGGTTTTGCAAGAGGTACAGGCACTTACCCCAGTAGCTCTGAGTATGGCAAAATTTTTGTAAATCCCAGCCCATATAAAGATTTACATTAGTGTAAACCAGTATTACCTCAATAAAAATAAGTTACTAGCTGAACATAAAAACACACCAGTTGAAAAGTAGAAAATATTTGCAACAAATATAAGCCAAAAACTTATTTATATAATAATGTATAATAAACTGTGTATCAGAAGGGGGAAAATTAGTAAAAAAAGAAATAAGGCAGGGGACAGGAATAGGAACTTTAAAAAAGGAAAAGAGCACAAGTGGTCAATATTTTATATTATAATATACTTTCTATATTTTATATTATAAATTATACAAACTTCTTTACAGACTCTAATAACAAGAAAAGCACATTAAAATTATTTGTATTCTACTTCAGTAATAGAGCTTCTCATTGACAAACTGAAGTACCTAATAATGTAGAATTATATATGCCCCATATATAATTCCCACCCGATAGAGTCCCACCTTACAGAGTTCCACCCTATAGAGAAGCATATTTCAAGCCCAGGCATGCTGAACCAGAGACACAGATACACGGAACAGAGCTGCTATCAGCACTCACTGCTCTCTGCTGATCATGAGGTATCGGGAAGAGGGTGAGTCTGGCTCTGGCCCGCCATCCGAATAGAGCATCAGAAGAAGTCAGAGAAACCCCCACACCATAATGAGAGGCATTTTCAGCGTCTGGACTCCACAGCTCATCAGAGCTCCACCCAAAAGAAAAGTTGATCTCAAGCCCTGCTCATCAGAGTCCCACCCTATAGAGTAGCCTATTTCAAGCCCAGGTATGCTAAACCAGAGACACAAATACACAGAGCAGAGCTGCTACCAGTTCTCTCCGCTTCACAGCCATGCGGTTCATCAGTAAATGAATGATCTGAGAGCCTATACCTCCTACCAAGAGTATCCCACCTGCATGGCAGAGTCTGGCAAGCTACCTGTGTCGTATTCAATAAGCCAAGGACAGTAATGATGGTAGACCTCATTCTCATGACCTGAATGAGCGGTTTGAGGCTCAGTGTGTTTCTGTAGCAAGCAGATGACCGAGGGCTACACTACCACGTGACAGGCACAAATGGAGACATTACTGGTGCCCAATCGAGGCAAATCGATGAGCGAAGACAAGTGATACAAGTGATATGCTCCATATGCAGAAATTCCAGTCCTAGAAAATTTCAGACATGTCAGTAGAGCTACATATTTTGTAATTTCCCAAAATGAAGGAGAAAATCCTGTCCACTGAATAAATAAATTCTTACAGTAACATAATATGAAGGAAAAAAAAAAGCCAAGCTGCTGAATCAGCCCATGTAGACAGTCTGGGCTGAGAACTCTGGGGCCTCTTTGGAATGGGGATAAAATATTCCCCTCCATGCTAGAAGGCCCAGCAGCCCCACTAAAACTTGCATCCTCCGACATAGAAATGGCCCAGCACCACAACTGAACGTCATCAAACCACCCAGCCACCAAGTCATATTGGAGCTCCACTGCTCCTAGAGAGTGTGACCCCCACAGTTGTGGCAGTGTGATAACTTCTCCATATTTCACGGTACTAACAACTCAATAAAACCATAGCAAATTTGATGGGAAAGTTGTATAGAAAATCATAAAGCTCAATGACAGAACAACTAGTACTAACCAGTGAAATAAACCTTAGGAACACCATTGTGAGATAAACAATTCTCACAAATTGACTTTATTGATTTTTTAATAATTCCATTAATAATTTTGCTGTAACAAACAATATGAAGGAAATTTGTTTGCACTTGCTAAGGGGGCAGGCTTGGTGGGAAGCTGGAGACATTGATGGAAGGAAGGTCACACTGTTATTGGTGTTGGAACACTGAATGCCTAAATTGTATTATGAACACCTGTATTATGCATGATTGTGTATATCACAGTGTTATAATAAAAACCAATGATATAATAAAAATTAATGTCATAATTATGAGCAAGAACATTTTAAACATAATAAAAGCAGTATGACAGGAAAGAAATTGCACAAGATAATTCTACTTTTATAAGGTTCAAAAGTAGTCAACACTAAATTAAGGATCATTATTTATGTAATAAACTAATAAATGTAAGCATATTTTCTACCATTTTCTCATTTGTAAAATTAAATATTGTTGTTAAAAATTTCTGTGGTGTTTGTGTACCTATTTGCATGTAAGATTTGATTTCTACATTAAAGAAGTATAAAATACTGATATAAGTGTTGATATAAGTACTTATATAAGTGTTAATTTATATTGCTCTTCCCAGTCTTGCTGTTAACAATTCTTGTAGGTAAAATTACTATTGATTTATCTTTTTTGACTTTTGAGAACACAAAGCTCTCCAAAATTTTTAAGCACATTTTCTCTGTTTTTAAGTATAACATTTTTGCTTTAATTTTATAATGTCAAGTAATAAACAAGGAAAATAGCTTGATTAAAAATGAAATTACATATTTTATAATTGGGGATTTGTGGTAAATGATTGATTAATAATAATCTGAGAAGTTGTTTGATTTCTGATTAATTTGGATGTACTATATTGGGTTTCCCACTCTATATATGATTCTTGATTGGACTGAGTTTAGAAAATAGTAATACAAACCATATTGCAGCCCTTCATTGGCTCTAAAATTGTGTCACCTGTTTATTTCATTGGTGATCAAACTTGAACATCTTGTTCCCACATTCCCAATCTCCTGGGCTGCAGGTGATTTTTTACTGCAATTTTGACAGTTTTCCTAGAGCTTCTTATCCTGACATGTTTTCACAAGTTACCCAGTTACCGACAATGGATGATCATTAGTACTTGTGAACTTCAGTCCACTGGGTATCTTTACCTGCTTCTGGTAGTTGATTCCCAAGTGCTTTCTTTCATAGTAGCAGATAAAATCTGTTTTACAGGTCACCCTTGCTACCCCTGAATCTTCAGAGACATCCTAGCTTCTTCCTATTGCAATATAATTAAATGTAGACAAGAAAATTTTCTCAGACTGAGAAGTCTACTGTTCATTCTATGCTGCTACTGTCTGAAAGTTTTTTGTTTGCCTTTTTAGCTCCTTAAGTAAGAACTCTATTTCTCAGAAACTAAGATTCAATTATTATTTGAATTAATAAAAAATAATTCAAATTAATTAAGCCTTTTAAGATGGGGTCTTCCCCAAGAAAGACATGAAAAGTGTGATCTGGTAATATGTAAATATATACATTTGGTTTTAGGTATTTAGATGGTTGTTTTTGTGCATATTACCTCTCACCTCTGATTCATTTTTTTTAGAATCAACAAGTGAATAAATAATGGTCATTGATTATGAAGAGTTTTAATATTTTGTCTCTTGTTTCCAAAATCCATGATGTTATTCTATGGATATAAAAACTGAAACTGTTTCTTTATTAAGTTCTGGAAGGAAAATGTAATGCTGCTGGTCACACGCATGGGTGAGTACAACCAGGGAAGAGACAGACCAAGAAAACTCAAAATTCTCATGTGGCTTTGATGGGAAGATCATAAATGACACTTGAGAGTAAATATCTTCCTCAACTTATAATGGGGTTGTACCCCAATAAACCCATACTAGAATGAAAATATTCTGTCAGCAATGCATTTCATATATCTAACATATCATAGATAAGTCTACTTTAAGTGAGACGAGAACATTTTATCTGATCAAAAGCATAAGTTGTTGTTTTTTTATTGTCAAAACACTCTCAGTCATGGATTCTCTGATTGTGATTTTTCCCAATAGCTATTCATGTTACTAGAGACTTCGTAACAGGAATCTTCATCCTCAGATAAGGCTAAATGTGACTTTTATGCCTCTGTGTGTGTAAATAAATCAAAGTTTCCTTGCTTGTGAACCAACATTTAATCTCCAAAAGACAACTATAATCAACATTTCTGTTTCCTGTTCTCAATGTTCTAACAAGAGTGAAAATAGAAAATTTTGAGATGATAGCCTAACTAAATGCTATTTGGGAATCTTCATCTCTAAGCAAAACCTTCTAGAGATGTGTCTCGTGGTTGCTGCAATACATTTCCCAAGTGACATGTCAAATCAATGCCCAGAATATTCTGTACATGATAGAGAAGCATGAGAAATAATGCTTATTAATATTGGTTATTTAGTAATGGTTAGGACTTTGTAGTGGGGAAAGATTGGCTATATAATATGACTAAATCTTGAAGTAGCTCTCTCAGAAGATTAAAATCAATATAGACATTTATCTGGAAAGCATGAGAGTGTTAGAAAACAATTAACTTTGCATTCGGATGGTAGCACTGTGTCTGTTAGGAGCATTTCCATGGGTTGTTTAAAGAGGAAATTATGGCTAGATTATGAAGGAGTTGAGAATCAGTTACAGATACGTAGTAAAGCATCAGAACTTATATGAAGGGAATCCCGAAAGAAGAGCAAATGATGAACCTAAAGAAGGTTCTCATGAAGAGTATGAAGTGAAAGGGATAAATGAAGTCAAAGACAATTTTAATGTAGAAAATTTAAATATTTTCTAATAAATGGCACAAATATACATAATCATTCTTTTATGAAATTTCAAGAACACAGAGTCAACTTGAGGTTAAATTGCAAGAGTTTTATGAATAAGGTCATTTTCCTGGGACATATTGGACTTTCAAAGAGCAAGTCAATCCAATCAGACACTAGTTGAGCCAACTGTATGAACGGTGATCTGATTCTTTTAGCTGCAATGCACTTAGTTCCTACTATTCTGATATTCCTTTCAGTTTTCATCACTGACCTTCCCTTTTTCTTTTAGATTTACTGATGCTCAACAATGAAAAACAGGACCACACTGACCGAGTTTATCTTGCAGGGCCTCACAGATGAACCTGAACTCCAGGTAATAATATTCATCTTTCTGCTCCTGGCCTATCTACTAAGTGCACTAGGTAATCTGACCATCATTGTACTCACTCTGATAGATCCCCACCTCAAGACTCCCATGTACTTCTTTCTCCGAAATTTTTCCTTCTTAGAAGTTTCCTTCACATCCATTTTTATTCCCAGACTTCTAACAAGTTTGGTAACAGGAATTAAAGTCATCAGTTTTGCTGCTTGCTTGACCCAGTATTTTTGTGCTATATTACTTGGAGGAACAGAATTTTATCTCCTGGCTTCCATGTCCTATGATCGGTATGTTGCCATCTGCAAGCCCTTGCATTACCTGACCATCATGAACAAGAGAGTCTGCTTGCAACTTGTGTTCTGCTCCTGGCTGGGAGGGCTCCTATCTGTCTTGGCCCCATTTGTCCTGGTGATGCAGATAGATTTCTGTGGTTCCAATGTTCTAAACCAATACTACTGCGACTTTAGACCCTTCATTAAGATTGCCTGCTCTGACACAAGTCTTCTAGAACTTGTAGTCAATTTCTTGGCCGTTTTAACTCTGGTGGTGACTCTAGCGCTGGTGATACTTTCTTACACCTACATTATCAAAACTATTCTGAGGATTCCTTCTGCTCAGCAAAGGAAAAAGGCATTTTCCACTTGTTCCTCCCATATGATTGTCATCTCCCTCTCTTACGGAAGCTGCATCTTTTTATACCTTAACCCATCACCCAAAAATGTAGGTAACTTTGACAAGGAAATATCGCTGCTCATGACTTCAGTTAGCCCCTTGTTGAACCCATTTATTTATACGCTAAGAAATAAGCAAGTAAAACAAGCTTTTAAGAGCACAGTTAAAAAAATTATAAAGTCAGAAAAACTATAATTTATCCTAATAAAATTTTTTGATATTTTAATTAATACACAGTCATTGTTTCTACTATGGTTAAATGATATGCCGGGCACTGAAATATGAGAAGCATGATTCAAATTTTCTAGGACCCTCTAATCTAGTATCATAGTATATAGAAAAAAATAAAATATAATCAAACAGTAAATGCTATCAGAAAGCAATAAATGAATACTGTTTAAAAAATAAAGACAATTAACTTTACTCTTGACTTCATTGAATATTTCACTTGTAAGGTATATTTTGATGACAATAGACAGATATGAATTTAGAGTGAAAGGTAAGAAGCCAAATAAAAAAAGATATTTATTGTTAACTAAAGAATTTGTAGAACAATATTTAGATAAGAGAATTTATAAGAAAGGAAACATTATCCAATTTATTTAAGGAGACTATAGTAGAGCAAATAATAGATAGGCTCTTATATACAAGGTGTATGCAAGATATGTATAAGAAATGCTCAAGTTACTCATAAAGAGTAGCTTTTAATAAAATTAAAAATGATAAATAGCTATTATCAAGGTTAATAAAGTTAGACAGAAGCAAGATGGTTCTTTTATTAATAACCAGAAATTTATTTGAGTGTTAAGCAAATAAAAATGATTTAGATTTTTAAAAGTAAGAAAACACTCCAATTAAATATATTTTACAGATTTTTAAAGGATCATGTTTAAGTATATTGAAGTTTTAAGTACTATATTAGAAAAAAATTATATTCACGTTTTATGGTTCAAAAGAATCTCAGGCTCAGTAGGAGCTGGCAAGAGAGTCAAGGGAAATAGTTTTCTATAAGTTAGAGTCAGTGTTAATTTTATGGAATGTTTTTCAGAAAATAAGCATAGCTGCCTCATATTCACACACCTGAATCTAGTCAAAAAATTTTTGACTATTAATTAAAACACTGATTATACATTTATAATATTAAATATTTAATTTGCAAATTTATAAACAGCAAGAAAATCTCAGCACTTGGGTTAGAGAGTAGTTGTTAATGTTGACACTTTACATACAGTTAACACTGGTTTGGTTATCGGCACCACCTGGTAAACAGAGCATCTTCAATTACAGTGTGGAACCCCGTAAGTACCTTTATATATGACCCTGGCAGTTCCAAGAAACATACAAGAATGGCCCAGGTAATCCCTAGCATCACTGGACCTGAGCATCACTGCATCCTCTGACCATGCCTTTAATTGCTGAGAATCACCAGAGTGATTTCTGAGCACTATTTGGGTGGCACATCCAAAGGATGTATACAAGATCAATCGATAGATAGACAGAAGACAGACAGACAGACAGACGGACGGACGGGAGGACAGACAGATGGACTGATGGACGAACGGACGGAGGGAGGGAGGGGAAGGATGGAGCGGATGGACGGGCAGAGGGACGGACAGAGGGACAAATGGATGGACAGGCGGAGGGACGGAGGGACAGACAGAAGGGCGGATGGAGGGATGGACGGACTGATGGACGGAGAGACGGATGGATGGACAGACGGACAGACGGTCAGATAGATAGAAAGAAAGGTAGAAGATAGTAGATAGATATGTATCACTGTATCCTTACTGTCTTCCCGTTCATCATCAATTTGCTCGAGCGGGCCCCAGTAACATCTCCATATGTCCTGTCTCATGCAAGTAGAGCCCAAGGGCATCTGCTTGCTCCAGGAACATAAAGAGCCTCAATCCATTCCGGAATGAGGTCTATAATTGTTACTGGTATTTGGCATATCAAATACAACACGGGTAGATTGTCAGGCTCTGCCATGCAGGTAGCATACTCTTGTAGTCATCTCTAAGTCCAGCATTTATTGATGAACCATGCGAGCCGGGCTGTGATAGGCTGGTCTGCTGGGTGGAGTATGTATATAACATATATGCATATATATATGCATAGATAGATATGTATATAACATATATGCATATATATATACACACATATATATATGCCACCCCACATATATTTGCCACCCCTGCAGAGCCTCTCAAGAAGCCAGAGGCACCCCCACACCCTGAGAGCTGCCATTTTCTACATCCAAACTCCCCACTGGTCAGAGCTCTACCCAGCAGAAGAGCTGAGCACAAGCCGGGCTCATCAATAAAAACTCAAGATTTGAGATGACTACAAGATTATCCCACCCACACGGCAGAGCCTGGCAAGCTCCCAGTGTCGTAATTGAAATGCCAAATACCATTAACAATTAGAGACCTCATTCCGCTGACCTGATGGAATGGTTTGAGGCTCTTTATGTTTCTGGCATGAGCAGATGCCCTTGGGCTACACTATCATGTGACATAACGTATGGAGATGTTACTGGTGCCCACTCAAGCAAATCGATGATCAACGGAAAGACAAGTGATACAAATGAGTGATGTACACATATAGTACATATATAGGTAGTACTGCTAATAGTTGCATGTTCAATCAGCATTTTCAAAGCATATACAATGGTTCACGGATTGTACAGTGTTATGAAAATTCATAAATATGTAGCTTTCCATGTAAGTTTTATCATTATTCATTTTAATTACGATAACTGGTTTTAAAGACTGTACGTGTATGTATGTTGTAGGATCATAATCACAACACAACCATCACAAAGTGCCAATATTCACCTATCACAGGTTGCTGGACACATTCAGGCCCTTCCTCATACCCTTGCTAACTCAATTCTATAGTCTAGACTAAGACCACACTTTGAAGTCTTTTCACTAGGTCTTGTCCATCCCTTTGCTTTATTTCTCATGTTCACATATGTGTGAGCATTGATCATTTATCATTATTTATCATTCTCATATATCATTTTTATCATTCCAGTACTCCATTATTTATCATTCTCCTCTGACTTAACATGATTGCTTCCCATTCCATCCATGTCAAGTTAAAGGCAAAATTTCCTGTTTAGTAATGCATTATATATATTGCTATATATATTCATATGTATATGAGAATTCTCATATATATTCATGTGTATTCTTATATATATTCATATAGATGTATAGATATATAGTTATAAATATATATAGATATAGATATCTACATAGAGATAGATATAGATATATCCTATACATAACTATGTCATTTGGGATCCCTGGAGATCTTCTGCGCTTCCCTGGTGATCTCCCTGGTGATCTCCCTGGTGATCTTCTTTCTGGTGATCCCACCAAGTGGTTGCATGCAATCACTTCAATGAAAGTGTGTGATTCCGGTCATTGCATTAGAAAAAGGGGAGGGGGAGAATATTTTTATTACTTGTTTATATGCCACTTTCGATTATTCAAAAATAAATACACAAATATTTGATGTTACAGGGATAAAATTAACAGAGATAGGAAAAATTACCAGATAAAACAGAAAAAAAATAAATTTAACACAGTATTAGATAACTGGCACACATTCAGGAGACCTGATATATTGTACAATTAGCATCTCCTCAAAAGAGATGAAAGGGAGAAAATTGAAAAATATTTGAAGAAATCAGTAGCCATATTTGAAAAGCCACAAAACTCAATAAGTGACAAATGCCATAAACCTTCATCAAACTAAAGTGAAAGAACAGCATCTTTTATGAAGTCACTTAAATCTAGCTATAAAGAAAATATTAAAGGGTAGTTCTCTCAAAATATGTTCCCAAGATGTGGCATTTGATGTGTGACAATTTTGAGTAAAGGTCACTCGAGGAATTGAAAGCTCAATAGGAACTTTAGAACTTTGGTTTTTATTTTTGTTTGGGGTCTTACCAAGCAGGGTTTCAGGGCTACTCAGGGATCTGGTGGATTCTGGAGACCACTTGAGGTGCCATATGTTGAACCCAGGACCATCAAATGCAAGACCTTATCCATTATGGTACCTGCAGGCTCCCTCAAGAGAAACTTTTTAACTATCAAAAAAATAAAAATTGAAAGTATTAACTGTGGGGGCTAAGTCTTAAGATACATAAAGGAGACGAACAGGGTGGGGAGTTATGGGACTTTTCAACCAGAATGCTGCACTCAGAGTCAGAATGCGGCTCCTTGCAAATTCTCTTACTCATGCGATTAATTTTTCTTTTTCTCACCAAATATTCTTTTCTTGCCTACTTGAAAAGTTATAAGAAGGAAAAAGAATAAAACTACAGGTGATGTGGCACTAGAAGAATACTAAGAGTGAAATATTGTTTTATAGCACACTGGGGATTTTTTTCCTGTTTTGCAGAAATATTTCATCCCCTTTTAGCAAACTCAGATCGGTGGACCAACTCTCAGCATCTGTTGTCAATGGCCCTTGTTGTTGTGCCTTTACTAAATATCTTTATACTCCACATACAAGAGAGGTCACTTGGTATTTGTCCTTTTGCCATAGACTCGCTTTGCTCAGAATGACACCTCTAATTCTATCGTGCTGTAGTGAATTCCATGATTTTCATATTTTCTTACACCTGCATACTATTTTGTTTTGTGTAGACACCACAGTTTCTTCATCAGCTCAGCTGTTCTCAGGCATTTGTGTTATTGACAGATCTTGACTATATTGAATAATGTTGCAGTAAGGGTAGGAGTAGATATGTCGAACTTAATCCTGTGCTAAGTTCCTCCCCCACTTGGGGAGCTTCTTTTCTTTTCTCTTCTACTTTCCAATAAACTTTTCACTTTCCAAAAAATGGAGTGCATATATCTTTATGAATTTTTGGACAAGTTTCCATATTGTTGTCCATAGAGACTGAATCAAATGATGGTACAAGATAGATGGCTACCTTTTCCTTCATATGGCCACTGTCCCCACTGTCCATGATTTTGATGTGTAACTCAACAGCATGAGGTGCTATCTCATTGGTTTGCATTTCCTTGACAGTAGAGATGAAATGACATTGCCTTTAGCAGCTGGACATTTGTGTATTTTCCTTAAGGAAGAGTCTATTCAGATCCTCTCCCAATTTTTGATAGGGTTGCTTTTTGTTGTTATTGTTAATCTTTATGAGTGCTTTATAAATCTAGATATTAGTGCTTTGTCAGATGGGTGGTGAGTGAGTCTTTTCTCCCATTCAGTGAGATGTCCATTTTGGAATTTTTTGACCATACCTAGTGATGCACAGGGTTACACCTGCACTCAGGAATAACTTCTGCACTCAGGAATAACTTATGCCTGGATTCAAGAGACCCATATGGTATGATGGGTATTAACCTTGAGTTGGTCGCTTGCAAAGCAAGCATTTTATCCACTGAACTCTATCTCCAGCCTCAAGGTGTTCATTTCTTCAGTCTTCTTTTCTTTCTTGGTGAAGAAGCTTCTTAGTTTGATGTAGCCCTATTTTTTTTTCTTTTTGCTTCTGTTTGCTAAGCCAATGGTACTGAGCCACTGAGGGTGCCTCTGAAGTCAATATCATAGAGCACTCATCATGTTTTCCTTGATATATTGTATCACTTAATCACTTGAATCCCATTATTCATCGATTTGCTCGAGCGGGCGCCAGTAACATTTCCATTTGACCCTATCGAGTGCCAATGTAGCCCAATGGAATCTGGTTGATTCAGGAATATGAAGAGCCTCAAACTGTTCCTTCAGAGTCTTGACAAGGAAGTTTGACCATCTTGTAGGTGGGCAGCCACGTGATCTTTTGACATCCTTTGGGATCCAGTTGGTAACAGCTCTAGTCCAGCAGTCATCTCCAAATCGCATTACATGTCCAGCCCATCTGATTTTCGATGCCTTGGCAAACGAGACAGCGTCCCTGATTCTGGAATAGCGACCGAGGTCAGAACTCCGATTTCTTCTCTCACTTGAGTGAGGCATGATATTCCAAGCATAGCTCTTTGGATTCCTCTCTGGGAGACCCGAATAGCATTCTCATCCTGCTTTCATATGCCCAGGTCTCTGAGGCGTATGTTAATGCAAGGAGAAAGGTGGAGTTCTCTTCTTAAACTTTGCTGCCTTTTCTCCCGTTGCGTGAAGTAGAATTTTGCACGAAGGAAACGGTGGTCCGATCCTGTTTGGAATTTGGGGACGACAGCAACATCAGTCAGACAAAACCGTCGATTGAAGATGATGTGGTCAATTTCATTGTGGAACTTTCCACTAGGAGATTCCCATGTCCAACGTTTCGCTTCAGCCTTCTGGAACTGTGAGTTCCCATGAATGGTCTTGCTGGACATGATGAACTCAGAGAGTCTCTCACCCTGTTCATTCCATTCTAGGCCATGGGTCCCGATGTGGAGTTCTTTGGCTGATCTTCTTGGTCCTATCTTGGCATTAAAATCACCAACTATGATCTTGTAGAAGGTGTGATCTTTTTTATAGAACTCCTCCAATTCCATGTAGAATTTCTCGATTTCATCTTCCTTGTATGTGAATGTTGGTGCGTAGACAACAAAGATAGAAATTGCTGGCAGTGGGCCACATCTCTTTAAGTGTAATAGTCGCCCTATCTGGTTTGTTAGGCATTTAAATGAATCAATGTTGACAGCCATGTTTGTGTTGACAAGGACACCAACGCCACTGATGCTTCTTTTTGTCGCATGTTCCCAGGAACAATTCTTCTCCGGTGTCAAATACAGCGTGATGTGACTGGCGCCTCCTCGTCTCAGTCAGACCAATGATGTCATTCTTGATCTTTTTGCGCTTGCACCATCAGATCCTCAATATATGCTTCCGATGCTAATGTACGTGCATTAAAAGTACAGACAGTCATTTTAGTCCTTCTTCGTTTTGGTAGCCTAGGTTGACCGAGAAATTTTATCAGGCACTGCTTGTTCGCCTTTCTTACTGCTGCCGTATTAAGGGCTCTTTCAGGGTCAGGAAAATAAACATTTTTGTTACTGGTTTTGGCATATCAAACACGCATCGGACAGCTTGCCATGCTCTGCTGTGTGGGCGCTATACTCTCATTACCTTGTGGGGCTCTCTCAGAGGGGTGAGTAGAATATTCCTGGTAATCTGGAAGTAAATTGCGCTGCCACGCAGTAGCCGCACGCAACGGGAAAGCTGGTTTCTGCTCTGCCGGGTGTATCTGTGTCTGTGGCTCAAGCATTCCTGGGCTTGAAATACTCTCCTCTGAAGGGCAGATCTCTGCAGGGTGGGTCCTTGTAGGCTGGGTTTCTGACAAGCCAGGCTGGAGACTGGCTTAATATCTTGGGTGGAGATCTTAGGAGCTGTGGAGTGTGGATGGTGAAGATTGCTGCCAGCAAGGTGTGGGTGTTTCTCTGAGTTCTTCTGAGGCTCTATCGGGATGGTGGACTCGGGTCAGAAGTCACTCTCGTGGTCCATGGAATGCAGGGGGGTTCAACGGGGAAGCTGGTTTCTGCTGATATATTGTATAGAAATCTGTAATCCATTTTAGTTAACTCCTGTGTATTTGATGTTAGGAATAACGCTATATTAATTTTTTTGCAGATGACTACCCACCACCATTTGTTGAATGGTTCCTTCCTCCACTTTATGCTTCCAGCTCCTTTATCAATTAAGAGCTGCCCATAAATCTGTGGGTATATCTGTCAGCTCTCATTTCTATTCCACTGCTCTGAAGATCTGCCTTTATTCCAGTACCACACAGGTTTTATTAACTTTCAGTACAGTTTAAAATTGATGAAAGTATGGGTACATGAATAAGTCCTTCCAAACCACCTAAAAAGACATTCTTTTTAAAAAATTTTATTATACCACCATGAGATATACAGTTACAAAAGTGTTTATATTTGGGTTTCAGTCATACAGTGTTTCAGCAAACATCCCTCCACCAGTGCCCATTTCCCTTCACCAATGTCCCATGATTTCCCCTCCTCCTCCAGCCTGCGTCTATGGCAGACAATTTTCATTTTTCTCTCTCTCCCTCTCTCTCTCTCTTTCTCTCTCTCACATACACTTTCTTCCTTCTTTTTACACACTGTGGCTTGCAATACATACAGTTGGAGGTCATCAGCATATCCTTTTGCCTACTTTCAATGCTCAGTTCTATGCTGGTATTATCATTACAATAATTATTAGTACACTGTTCCTTTCTCTGTATTGCCTAACCTCTGACTCCTATATATTTGCAGTAGGTTCCACCCACTTATAAGACCTCCTGATCCATGTTTAGTCTGGCCATGGATATTGGTATCATGCTATTTTTCATATCACCAAATAAATGCAGTCATTCTATATCTGTCCTTTCCCCTCTGGCTAATTTCAAAACTCAGCATGATCCTCTCCATGTCCATCCATTTGTAGGCAAGTTTCATAACTTCATTTTAATAACAGCTGCATAGTATTCCATTGTATAGATGTACCACAGTTTCTTTATCCAGTCATCAGTTCTTGGGCCCTCAGGTTGTTTCCAGATTCTGGTGTAGCAGTAAATAGATCTAAGGATATGCGAAGGAAGGTCCGATACATACTGCCTGTTAACATATACACAGGGTTTTCTGGCAGACTGCCTCCTAATAGTATGTAGAATAAACCCTATAGTATGTAGAATTCCCTACATACTCTCCCAAAACATACTCTCCCAAAAGTATGTAGAATTTCCTAAGAGACTGTTAATCAAGCTGCAGTTACACAGACAAGGCTATCCTAGGTCATTTCTCTGCACATTCCCTTGTTGGCTATAATTAGCCCTAGATGGAGTCTTATGAACAAGACGTCCTCTTCTGGGGAAATTTAGGAAGGCTAAGTTAACAAACTATTGCATTCTTTGCTTATCTAACCTCACTGAGATAGCATCTCCTACAAGTGTTTGGCTACTGAGTGTCTTCTCCCTATCACCATAAATCCTATGGTAAAAATGTAAAATGTCCTGGTAGTGTCAATTATATAAACTTAACTCTAAGTTTTACTGCCCTTTGTTGTGTTGGCATATATAAGGAAGTTGGGGTCTTTGGGGGGTCAGTCAGCTCAAGTCAGCCAAGATGAGAGCTGCTGCCCCTCCAGCTGGTGATTATTAAAAATATTAATGTAAATACATCTTGTGCCTGGAGTCTCACCTCTCTGCCTCTGACCCGACAGGACATTACTGCTTCATTCTGGCTATTGTGAATAGTGCTGCTATGAACATGAAAGTGCAGATGCTGTTTCCGCTGTGTGTTTTTGACCTCCAGGATATATTTCCAGGAGTGGTATGGCTGGGTCAAAAGGAAGCTCAATTTCTAGGTTTTCGAGGATTGTCCATATTGTTTTCCAAAAGGCTGTACCAGTTGACATTCTCACCAAAAATGGATGAGAGTTCCTTTCTCCCCGCATCCATGCCAGCATTTGTTGTATTGCTCTTTTGAAAATGTGCCAGCCTCTGTGGTGTGAGATGATATCTCATTGTTGTTTGGATTTGCATCGCTCTGATGATTAGTGATGATGAACGTTTTTTCACATGTATTTTGCCATTCAAACTTCTTCCTTGTAGAAGTTTCTGTCCATTTCTTTCCCCCAATTTTAGACGGGTTGGTAGTTTTCTTCTTGTAAAGTTCAACCAGTATCTGATATATCCTGGATATTAATCCCTTATCAGATGGGTATTGGGTGAATATTCTTTCCCATTCTGTGGACTGTCGTTGTATCATGGTCACTATTTCTTTTGAGGTGCAGAAGCCTTTTAATTTTATGTAGTCCCATATGTTTATCTTTGCTTCTAGTTGCTTCATTAGTTGTGTTTCTTCTTTGATGATGCCTTTAGTTTCAATGTTGTGGAGGGTTTTTCCTATATTTTCTACAGCATACTTTATTGATTTTGGTCTGATGTTGAAATCTTTAATCCATTTTGATTATTTTTGTGCATGATGATAGAGATCCAAATTCATTTTTACATGCAGCTGCCCAGTTTTCCCAGCACCACTTGTTGAAGAGGCTTTCCTTCCTCCATTTCATACTTTTTACCCCTTTATCAAAGATTAGATGATCATGTATTTGAGGATGGGTGTCGGGATACTCAACTTTATTCCATAGGTCCACAGGTCTGTTTTTATTCCAATACCATGCTGTTTTAATTACTACTGCTTTATAGTACAGTTTGAAGTTGGGAAAGGTGATGTCTCCCATTTTCTTTTTCCCAAGGATTGCTTTAGCTATCCATGGGGGGGGTTTATTGTTCCATACAAATTTCAGGAGTGTTTGGTCAATTTCTTTGAAGAATGTCATGGGCATTCTTATAGGGACTGCATTTAATCTGTATAAAGCTCTAGGAAGTATTACCATTTTGAAAACATTGATTCTCCCAATCCATGATCAGGGAATGTGTTTCCATTTCCTTATGTCCTCTTTTATTTCTTCAAGCAGGGTTTTATAGTTTTCTTTGTACAAGTCCTTTACACTCTTTGTTAAGCTGATTCCTAGGTATTTGACTTTCTGTGGCATAATTGTAAATGGGATTATTTTCTTAATATCCCTTTCTTCTCTTTCATTATTTGTATATGGAAAGTCACTGACTTTTGGGTATTGTTTTTGTACCCTGCCACTCTACTATAGGTATCTATTGTTTCTAGGAGTTCTTTGGTAGAGTGTAGGGTTCTCTAGGTATAATATCATGTCATTTGCAAATAGTGATAGCTCAACTTCTTCCTTGCCTGTCTGGATGCCTTTAATGTCTTTTTTCTTCTCTGATTGCTATAGCAAGTACTTCCAAAACTATATTGAATAGAACTGGTGACAGTGGTCAACCTTTTCTTGTCCCCAATCTTAGGGGGAAGGCTTTTAATTTTTCTCCATTGAAAATGATGCTCACTGTGGGCTTTTGATAGATGGTTTTGGCTATATTGAGGAATGTTCCTTCAATTCCCATTTTATGGAGAGTTTTTATCATGAATGGGTGTTGGATCTTGTCAAATGCTTTCTCTGCATCTATTGTTATGATCATCATTTGTATCACTTGTCTTCCCTTTCATCAATTTGCTCAAGTGGGCACCAGTAACATCTCCATACGTCCTGTCCCAGGCAAGTGTAGCCCAAGGCCATCTGCTTGCTCCAGGGACAGGAAGAGACTCAAACCATTCCTAGGTCATGGGAATGAGGTCCATAATTGTTACTGGTTTTTGGCATATCAAATAAAACACGGGTAGCTTGCTAGATTCTGCCGTGTAGGTGGTGTACTATCACTAGAAGGCTCTCATATCGAGCATTTACTGATGAGATAGGATCATATGATTTTTATTTTTTCTCTTATTGATATCATGTTTTATATTGATTCACTTGTGAATGTTGAACCATCCTTGCATTCCCAGATGAATCCTACTTGGTCATGATGTATAATATCTTTGATGAGTCTTTGGATTCTGTTTGCTAGTGTTTTGTTGAAGATCTTAGATCTGTGTTCAGGGAGATTGGTCTGTAGTTTACTTTTTTTGTATTGTCTCTGCCTGCTTTGGGTATCAGGGTAATATGTGCCTCATAGAAGCTGTTTGGGCTATTTGGGAGTGTTTCTGTTTCTTTTATTTCCTGGAAGAGCTTGAAAAGGACTGGGAGTAGGTCCTCCTTAAAGGTTTGGTAGAATTCACTAGTGAATCCATCCGGACCTGGGCTTTTGTGTTTGGGCAGACTTTTAATTACTGTTTCAATTTCCTTGATGGTGATAGACTTATTCATTGGGCAGACTTTTAATTACTGTTTCAATTTCCTTGATTGTGATAGACTTATTCATATATTGCAGGTCTTCATTTTTCAGCCGTAGGAGTTTATATGACTTCAGGGATTTATTCATTTCTTCCAGATTCTCATGTCAGACTTTTAATTACTGTTTCAATTTCCTTGATGGTGATAGACTTATTCATATATTGCAGGTCTTTTTTCAGCCGAAGGAGTTTATAGGATTTCAGGGATTTATTCATTTCTTCCAGGTTCTCATGTTTTGTGGCATACAGGCTCTCAAAGTAATCTATGATGATCTTTAAGATTTCTTTGGTCTCTGTTATGATGTCCCCCCTTTTCCTTTAAGAGGATATTCTTATCCTTCCCCCAGATCTTCCAGGAAATCAAAGTGTCATGAATTCTCCAGAACATTTTCTATGAGACCAATATTACTCTGGTACCAAAACCATCCCAAGCTTCTCTAAAAGAAAAATGGAGAAAGAAAATTACAGATCAATATCCCTGAAGAACATAAGTGTAAAGATCCTCAACAAATATTAGCAAATGGAATTCAATAATACATAAAAAGAATCACCCCAATCAAGTCATATTTATTACAAGAATACAAAGATTATTCAATATACACAGGCATTAATGTCAAACATAATATTAATAGAAAAGAAATATTTTCATAATAGTTGCAGAGAAAGCATCCAAAAAGATCCAACACCCATTTATGAGAACTATCAAAAGAAGAGCATAAAGGAATTTTCTTAATATAGTGAGATTATATTAATCAAAGCCCCTCACACACACACACACACACACACACACACACACACACAAACCCAGCTAACATCCTATACAATAGTAAAAAACTGAAAGTGTTTCCTCTAAGATCAAGCACAAGACTAGAATATTCATTCACATTGTCGGGCGCTCCGCCAGGGTCCCCGACAGTGCCGGGAAGCGAGTTCCCTTCTACCTCCAAAGCCGGCGAGGAACGGATGAAAACTCAGGAATCCGATGCAGTTTTAAAAGGCTTTACTTATCACAGGTTCAGGCATACAAATCAGCAAAAGGAAAAGCCCGGTGCTTAGGATTCCAGGCTAGAACCCCAGCCACATGTAGGCCAAGATGGCGACCTCCACGTGTAAAGGAGAAAAAGCTTCCAAGGGAATGAGCGCTCACAAGGAGAGATCCCACAAAGAAGAAGGAAGGGAGAGGCGGGAAACGGGTAGTTTATATCCCTGTAACTCAGACCTTCCTCCCACTGTTATGGAAAGCAGGGAGGGTCCAATGCCCTTAGGTAATCCCTCCCTGCACCTCACCTAGGGCCTTTACTATGCTAATGTTTTGAGCCGAAATCTGCCTGGGAATGCCTTTGTAGGGTAGAGAAGGGGGTTTCTGAGATGGCATGTCTCTGTACCAATCACTAATACTAATGCCAGTTAAATATTTCTCCAAGCCTTCACAAGTCTCTTCTACTTTATTGTAGTTTTATATTTTAGTTGCCTTTGAGTATATCAGGGAGCCATGCTTGTTTGTTTGGAAGCAAACAGCATTTCTCTCTGGTCTAATTACTTAGGGGTCCAGCGTGGCCAGGCTAATATGCTGGTAAGATCTAGCTAGTCCCACGATGATTGTGGTAGCATGGGAGAATATTTATATCAGCTAGTACAGCATACATGGTCGGATAAACTGCCACATTTAGAGCTACCCCCTTATCTACGGAGTGATTTGCGGGAGGCACTCCAGAGCAGATGCAGCGGCCCTTAGGAGTCCTGCAACACACATCATTGTTAATATAGTATTGGAAGTGCTTGCCACAGCAATTAGTCAAGAAAATTATATTCAGAGGGTTAATTTAAAAAAAAATCTATCACAATTTTCCAGTGGTATATAGAGAAATCCTAAAGACTCCATCAAAAACCTCTCCGAAATAACATATCTATAAGAGTAAAGTGGCAGGCTACACAGTTTCCATTTACATACTCAAACAATGAGGCAATAGAGGGGTTGGGTTTTAGAGAAACATATAGAGTCAGGACTTCTAACTCTGCTCAGGGATGAAGCCTGGAAGTGCTCAGGGGACAATATGTGGTGCCATAGTTTGAACTCTGGTCAGCAACATGCAAGACAAGTGTCGTACCTGTTGTATTATCTCTCTGGTCCAAGAGAGAAACTAAGTTCCCTAAAAGTTGTATCACTTGTTACTTGTATCACTTGTCTTCCCCTCGTTCATTGATTTGCTCGAGTGGGCACCAGTAACATCTCCATACGTCCCTGTCGTGTGCTAGTGTAGCGCTAGAGCATCTGCTCACTCCAGGAACATGAAGAGTCTCAAACCATTCCATCAGGTCATGGGAATGAGGTCTATAATTGTTACTGTTTGGGGCATATCAAATATGACACAGGTAGTTTTCCTGGCTCTGGGGTGTAATACTCTTTGTAGTAGGAATGCTCTCAGATCATGCATTTACTGATAAACCATATGGCCACAAAGTGGCCATGCACAATCGGGAAGAGATTGGTTTTTCTCTTGGGTAGAGCTCAGCTTTTCTCTTGGGTAGAGCTCTGATGAGCTGTGGAGTCTAGATGTTGAAAATGGCGACCCTCATGGTACAAAGGGTTCCTCTGGCTTCTTGCAAGGCTCTATTGGGATGGTGGGCCAGAGCTAGAAACCACCTTCCCTCCTGAACACCTCATGATCAACCGAGCACAGGGAGAGCTGGTAGCAGCTCTGCCCTGTGTATCTGTGTCTCTGGTTCAAACGTAGCTGGGCTTGATATAGGCTTCACTGTACGGTGGGACTCTGATGATCAAGGCTTGAGATCAGCTTTACTCTTGGGTGGTGCTCCGACGAACTGTGGAGTCCAGATGTTGAAATTGGCTGTCCTCATGGTGTGGGGTTCCTCTGATTTCTTGCGAGACTCTGCTTGGATGGCCGGCCAGGACTAGAACATGACTTCACTCCCGAACACCTTATGATCAGCAAGCACAGGGAGAGCCAATAGCAGCTCTGCCCCGTGTCTCTGTGTTATCTAAAAGTTATCTTAAAAGTTGTTTCTAAAAAAAATAAAATACCTAACAATCAACTTAACAGAGAAGGTAAAGACTCAAAGGAGGAAAACTACAAATCACTATTAAAATAAATAGAAGTAAAGGAAACAGTAAAACATCCCCTGTTCATAAATTATAAATACTAACATTTGTTTAAAAAATTGCAATCCTAGTCAAATCACCACACGGATCTCCATATCATAGGGAATCTGTAATCTCCAAATTCTCAGGGTATTCTGCTTTTAAATTAAACATGGAACAGTAAATTTTACATGAGTAGTAAAACTCTCTGAATAACCAAAAATTAAATTTAAAACATTGATTATAGTGAATATCTCATATTGTAGTAAATCTCTCACAGAGGCTAGAAAACAAGAGGGGGAAATAGGGTCTCTGTCTAAAAACAAACAAAAAAGTCTCTCTCAGGCATCCTGACTCATATCTCTGCTCCTCAGTTTCTTCATCTTTGAAACAAAAGTATGCTATTTTCTTTTTTATTTTATATGATTTGTGTCTAAGATAAAATCTATATATACACATATGTGTAATTCCAGAGTAGCTAATTCAAAGTAGAGCAGAAAGAGTCATCAAAGAAATAGTAACAGAATTCTAATGACATCCTATGTCTCTGAGGACATTATTCCCACTGATACTTGCCTATTCATTAGTAACTTTTGAAACTTGCTCACCAAGGACTATTTTGTTTACTTGCATTTTCCCTGTGCACTGGTAGTAGAATAAACATATAAAATAAATGTTATCATTACATAATTTGCAGGGAAACCTGCCTTTCTGCATGGAGCTTAGATGTGGCCCTCTAATAAAGCCATAGAGAAACCTGATTTATCTCTGCACCACCTTTATGTTCCTGAATCTACAAGAATAACCAGAAAATTAAGAATCAGATGCCTTTTTAGACTAGTTGAGGGAAGAACAGATGTATAATATTGGATTTTGTGTGTATGTGTGTATGTACACTATGGATTGAGATAGGTGGGATGTGATAGTATAGACAGAATACACAAATCCCTTCAACATTTTGACAACAAATTGTGATTCCCTCAAGAATCTTTGATCAAGAACTGTCAGAAAAGTAAGTATATAATTGCCATAAAATATTTTCTATATGATTAGCGAGTAAAATGAGTTGTTGGTTCTAAGATTCAGATATCAGTTCATTATTCTTGATGCTTCAGAAAGATAATCAATAATCGTTTAAACATGTGGATCTAGAGAGTTCTAAAATAACATGAACTTTAAATTTTCTTGCTAAGGATACTCAATTCCCTAAAAGGTTCAGTTACAGCTATATTAAGAAAATATATAAGAAAAATTAAGGGCAATTAAAGACACTACTACACAATGTCTACTATGGTCAGAGAACTGAAATACAATCAGCATTAGAAATAAGTGGCAGTACATACCTGTCCATACCTGTCCATCTGCTGGTTAAGTCCTTCTTGCCTCATTTTGATAGTGAAAGTGGAAGGGAACAGAGGTGGAGAGCAATTTTCTTGAATCTTAACGATTCATCCATGAACATTTTCTGATCTAAGTAAAGAATGAATGATGATTATTCAAAACAAGTCAAAGTGCCCTAAGTTTATTTTTTATTCACTAAATAAGAATTCAGAAAAGGAAAAGGCAGAATCTATCACTGTTCTAACTCCTAAAATAACAGTGAAATTAGGTAGTCATGAAGAGTTTGTCATCAAGGACTATATAGTAGTTGAAGATATTATTTATGAGAAGAGAGTGATACAATTTATTATCTATTTAATAAAAATTGTTTCAAATTTTAATTAAATAAAACTGTAAGTAGTTTTGAGCTCCATGATTCAAGGGTGACTTATGTTGTTACATAGTATACCTAAGTATACTATGCTGATATAATTGCCAATAAAAGCCAAATTAAGCATATATATATACACACATATCTATGCATATATATACATATATGTATATTTATACATATATAATCTGGAACTATGAGTTTAACTGCATTATCAAAAATAGTTTTAACAAGATTTATGAATTAAAACATATTACTGAAACTAACATATATTCTAAGAGCACATAAAATATTAAATAAGCAAGTTTTCAATGGGTCAGGTGTGGGAATGTGCACTGACTTTATTCCTGAAACTATAAAATAAAATGATAATTTAAAAATATTAGTGAGCTTTACAGAGCACTTCTACTTGTTATATGTATTATTGATCCATTCATGAATAATTTAATAAGTCAATTAGAGCTCTTTTTTAAAAGTTCATAAATTGTTTTTAACTAATATCAAGATTAAAACTTTGATAAAAGAAGCATAAAAGTAATTCTAGACCCTAGAAATTCCTTCTGAAAGGCAGCTGAATTCATGGTGTCAGTAGCCAGAGTAAGTTCTGAAACTTCTCTATAATGGAATGGAGGAGAAGAAGTGAGAGAAGAAAATTAAGAGTTCAGAAATAAATGTTGCCTATCATTTAGTTTGGTCTATCAGTATTCTTTTGGCAACGATATCACAATATACAATCTTTCCAGAAAAACATTTCTACCATGAGCAAAGAGATTTATTTTCCTATTCCAAAATCATTATCAGTGAACTCTGAATAGTGCAACTTGGTAGTTCAGCTGCTGCAACTTTTGTAGGAAGAAATGAACCTAGAGAAACAGAGTAAACACGGACATTTGTGAGGAGCTACATATTCAAGTGATTGCCAAGAAACAAGAATAGAGCATTTATTACCTCAAAACCAAAGCTGCATTTTTTCACTCTGGAAACAAGGTATGCACTGAAATGAAAATATTATCTCCTACCGGTAAATAAAAACTCTTTGAGAGAATATTTATTCAAGATTTTATCATGACTTTATCATGATTTTATCTATCAGTCTGTAAGATTATACTCTGTAAGCAATACATGCTTATTGAATATTTCTTTGAATGAGTAAATGTAAATTATTTACTTGAGTAATAGAAAACAGATAACAACCTAACTGGTTTTTGATTCACTATTCAGAATCCACATACAGAGAACTGGTGAACAAATAAGAAATTTGTCCCCTCCATTCCCCACGTAGAAGTATATAGATTTTCAATAGATGTCCTTGAATTTTCTCTAGTTTTTAATTTTACTATAAATATAAGAATAATATAAAGTAAAAATGTATTCACCAGATATACTTTTATAGGATGGATACCTGAGAGCTGTGATTAAATTATGAATCTCCATAATGGTAAGTTTTGTCATGAGAAAGAAGGAATTTCCCAGATGTCTGAGAAATGCAAATAGAATACAGGAAGGCTTGAAACACCCTGGAACTGCTGAGAGGGACATTAATAAAGTCAATAAAAAAAGATCGGAGATGTTAGGAAGATTGGCTTTTATGTGTCCATTTAATTCTGGGTGCTGCTTCCGTAGGTTACATATATCAAAACTCAAAGAACACAAGCCGAAGGGCTAGAGACTATTAGAAAATTAGTGGGGGAAAGTTATTTGAACACCAAAAAAAAGTCATCCAAAAATCATGAATTCATTGCCATGAGATGGATTTTGAAGACTTAACAATATAAACTCAGAGTTGATCAGGCACCTAAATAAAGCTCCCAAATAAAAAATGCCAGAACAGGATTAAATCTGATTTATAGACAGGCTCAGGAGCATTTTCTTTATATCACCTCAGAAAACTCTTTCAAAGCACCCCCCAAATAACTTGGAAATGCATTCATTTAAACCATCAAAGATGCTTTTTTTAAAATTTTAGTCACCACTGGGTACTCTTTCAAGCATCTAGACTCCCCTAAGTGATTTTATTTGAACAAAAGAAAAAGTACATTCAGTTTTGTTAGGTATTGTAAAATTACCCTTTAGAAAGTTGCACTTCCCCCAGATATGAGTTTGTTTTCCTGCATCTTTGCTAACAGAGGGTGTTGAATATCTTTTTTTTTCATGAGTTACTACTGACTCTGTATTCAGTAATTACTCTTGGCAGTGCTCAGGGGACCATATGGGGATTGAACCCTGGTCAGTCTCGTGCAAGGCAAATGCCCAGCCAGCATACTATTGCTTCATTCTGAATATCTATTTTTAAATATTTATTTATCTCATACACATTATATATAATTCAAAGTATATACACATGAGATAAACATTTATATGTGTATAACATTTAAAGGAGAAATATTTTTTGGCCTAAATATTGGGTGAAAAGAATATGTATCTGTGCTATTTATCTTGGGGCTGGAGCCATAGCACAGCGGATAGGGCATTTGCCTTGCACACAGCTGACTTGGCTGTGTCCCATATGATATCCCAAGCATCTCATATGATCCCCCAAGCACCGCCAGGAGTAATTCCTGAGTAAAAAGCCAGTAGTAACCCCTGAGCATCGAAGGGTTTGACCCAAAAAGCAAAAGTATCTTTGCATTTTAAGTTTTGTATCTGCCTATTAATATATTATTTGAGTGCAAAAAAGAAAATTAATATTTTCAAATCAAAGTGCTTTTGTTAAAATTTTTTGATAGTAGGCATAAAAAATTGTTAGAAGCCCATGAATGTACAACCAAAAAGAAAAAAGCTAAATCATAAACTTTCATATGCTGATATAGACAACAATTATAACAAATGCAATACTTTGATGGAGGGCAATGGAAGAAGCTTTGCATTTGTGGAGACAGAAACTATAAGGGAAATCTCTAACTCCTCCTCAATTGTGCTGTAATACAAAAATTTTTCCTTAAAATGCTTAGTCTTGGGGGGCCAGAGCAATAGTCCAGCAGGTAGGGCATTTGCCTTGCACGCGGCTGGGTTTGATCCCCGGCATCCCATATGGTCCCCCAAGCACCCCAAGGAGTAATTCCTGAGTGCAGAGCCAGGAGAAACCCCTGAGCATTGCTGGGTGTGACCCAAAAAAAGCAAATAAACAAACAAACAAACAAATAAATAAGTAAATAAATAAATAAAATGAATGAATGAATGAATGAATGAATAAATAAATGCTTAGTCTTTACATATAAAGTATACTTGTTCCAGAGAGATAATTGCTTGAGAGATTTTCAACCCTGATTTGATCCCTGATACTAAATACCAGCTCCACCAGGAGTAATCCCTGAGCACAGAGCCAGGAGTAAATCCTGAGTACTGCTGGGTGTCCAAAACTCAAATTAAAAAGCTAATTAATAGATATTTGCTGTTTTATAAATGGTTTCACCTTTCAGTATCTGTATTGTAAGCCATAATGCCAAAAATGAAAAGGAGGGAGAGAAGAAAAGCGCCTGCCATAGAGGCAGTCTGGCGGTGGGTGGGCTGGGGGGAACTGAGGACATTGGTGGTGGAAATGTGCACGGGTGAAGCAATGGGTGTTGGAACATTATATGACTGAACCCCAACCATGAACAACTTTATAACTGTGTATCTCACTGTGATTCAATAACTAATTGATTAATTAATTGTTATATGGTTTCAATAGTATAACAAGGGAAAGATGCTACAAAAAAATTCAAATACACGGGCCGGAGAGATAGCCCAGTGGGTAGGGCATTTGCCTTGCATGCGGCCGGCCCATGCCGGCCCATGCCGCCCAGGTTCAATCCCGGCATCCCATATGGTCACCCGAGCACCGCCAGGAGTAATTCCTGAGTGCAAAGCCAGGAGAAACCCCTGAGCATTGCAGGGTGTGACCCAAAAAAAAAAAATTCAAATACAAACCTTCACCTAATACAAGGCAAAAGTCTATATTCTTAAGCAAAAATGTAGAGTATTGTATATCAGACATATACTTTTCTTGATTTTATTTCATACATTATAAGTATCCTTTCTAATCAGAGTTCAAAGCATACTTCCACATTTCTGATAGAGGTTTTCCAGATGTCAAAGTACATGATTGAGCCAGCTTATTGAAATGTTTTCCATCAGGTTTTCATGCTAGATTCTAATGACACTTCTCTTTTCTATTCAAATCCCCTCTTGATTTCGTTCGAGGTAGTGATGCGAAATCATACAGCAATAACAACATTCATCCTTCTGGGATTGACAGATGACCCCTATCTACAAGGTCTAATTTTTTGTATTTTTGTTTGTCACCTACATGTTGAGTGTGGCTGGAAACATCATCATCATCACCCTCACACTTTTGGATTCCCATCTTAAAACGCCCATGTATTTTTTCCTCCGAAATTTCTCTTTATTAGAAGTTTCATTCACCACTGTCTGTATTCCAAGATTCCTGTATAGTATGACAACTGGAGATAACACTGTTAGCTATAATGCATGTGCCACGCAAATATTTTTTGTTGTCCTCTTTGGGTCGACAGAATTTTTTTCTTCTAGCTGCCATGTCCTATGATCGTTATGTGGCCATTTGTAAGCCCCTGCACTACACAACCATCATGAATAACAGAGTCTGTACTACATTCGTCTTGGCTTGTTGGGTTGCTGGCTTATTGATTATCCTCCCACCTCTTAGCCTGGGCCTCCAACTAGAATTCTGTGACTCCAATGTGATTGATCATTTTGGCTGTGACGCGTCTCCGATTTTACAGATAACCTGCTCAGACACAGTGTTAATAGAAAAAGTCATTCTGGCTTTTGCTGTGCTAACGCTCATAATTACGTTGGTGTGTGTAGTCCTGTCCTACACGTACATCATCAAGACCATTCTAAGGTTTCCTTCTGCCCAACAAAGGAAAAAGGCCTTTTCCACCTGCTCTTCCCATATGATTGTGGTCTCCATCAGCTACGGCAGTTGCATCTTCATCTATGTCAAGCCTTCAGCAAAGGAAGGAGTAGCCATTAATAAGGTGGTGTCTGTACTCACTACTTCAGTTGCCCCTTTGCTTAATCCATTCATTTACACACTTGAAACAAACAAGTTAAAGATGCTTTCAAAGATACAGTAAAACGGATTCTATTTCTCGCCAAAAAATAAGATACTGTGGATGGTTTCTGAAGCTAAGTTTTACTAAATTTAAATCTAAATAATCCTGACTGATATTAGTGAATTTGCCAAATTAATTTTTTCTTCCTATATCATGATAATCCTCTCCCCAGGAACATCTTCTCTTATAATAGCCCAAAATAAAACTTTATTTCGTCTGCACTTAGTCTTATTGTGTTTGGAATGTCTTCTTCCATAAATGCATGTTCAAAAGGCCGATTTCCAAAATGTTCAGTGTCATGAAAGAAATTCAAATAAGTAAAGTTGTATTTTTTGGTTTTATCATCTCTCGTGATGTAGAACAGAAATGTCAAGAGACCACTTTTAATGTGTTCTGAATATTTTAATATATAGCTTCTAATTATACAAAATAAATATCCTTAGGAAAAATTTGAAAAGTGAACTAAAAGAAAAATGTTCTCTCCAGATTGATCCTTATTGTTCTACTTTTAAAAATTATTTTTTAGGCTATAGTCTATTACAACATTACCACGTTTGAGGTATAAATTAAAATTTGTATGTGTGTAAACTACCTAAAGTTTACCACTAAAAAGTCCAATAGTTCACCATACACTTGACTTCTTTCACCCTGATTCACCTATCCTCTTTTTTTCTTTTTTCCCTTCTATTAACTACCAAATAGTCTAATCATCTAAAAGGTTATTTTTGTTTTATTTCATTCATTTATTTTTGAGAATGAGAAGTTGTTAATAAAAGAGCTTTAGAATCAAAGATGATAACTACAAGCTAATGTATTGATTGACTATTCCTACTAGCCATTATGGCAGTTATTTGGGTTTACTACATGAGGAAACCTGATATGACTAATCAGGTTAATCACACAAATCAAGACTTCCACATAATATGTCTTCTATTTCCATTGACAGTTGGTGGTGTTTAGACAAAGACACAAGGAGAATAAACTTGAATTTAGAGGCAAAATAACTAAATCTTCATTCAGTACATTATTAACTTCCAGACATGCATTATCCTTAACAAGGAAAATGTCAGCTATTAGAAGAATTGACCTAAACATCAAATAAAATCTAAGAAAGATATACTATGAGGCATTTTATTGTTTAGCATGATTATTGTTTAGAGATTGATTTCTAAAGAAAAAATACCAGAGTGAAAAAAAATTATAGACTGAGAGAAAAGGAAAAGGGGGTATTTTTTAATTTTTTTTTAATTTTATTACACCACTTTTAGACATACAATTGCAAGATGCTCATGCTCGAGTTTTGGTTCTACAGTGTTCCAACACCCATCCCTCCACCCAAATCCATCTCCCATCACAAATGTCCCCACCACCCTCCCCCTCCCACACCTCAACTACTTGGCGGGTTCTTTATATCTTTTCTCTCCTCTCTAGCTCTCCCTCCCACCTACCTTTCCTATACATCATAGAATGCAGTACGTTAAAGAACATAACTGTTTCCACTAGTTTGATGGACCACATGGACTTAGGGGCCTCATGGTCAGCTTCCGGACAGCGAAAATGGCAGCTAATGTGGTGGGTGAGTCTCATCCGTCTGTTTCTGGGACCCCCCAGAGGTGATGGGCCAACACCCAAAACCCATCTGTCCTCCTGGGGGGCCTCATGGTCAGCTGAGGTAGGGGAGAACAAAGTTTCAGTTCCCCCAGCTGCATCTGAGGCTCTGCATGCTATGGCTGTTCGCCCCAGGGCAGCTCCTGGGCGGGGCTACCAGGCTCAGGGAAAAGGGGTATTTTTAATTTTTTTTTTGCTGTTCTCACTTTATTTTTTAATATATTTTATTATACCACCTATGAGATAAACAATTAAAAAATGTTCATGCTTGGGCCTCAGCCATACAGTGTTCCAGCACCCATCCCTCCACCAGTGCCCATTTCCCAAGACCAATGTCCCTAATTCCCTTCCCCCTCCCCAGCCTGCCTCTATGGCAGACTCTTTATCTCTTTTCTCTATTACTCTTTCTCTTTCTATCTCTCTCTCTTTTCTCTTTCTTCCTTCTCTTACATATTGTGAATTGTAATATATATACTTAGAGGTTATCATGTGTGTCTTTTGCCTGTATTTAATGCTAAGTTCTATGTGGTAATAGCACTTTCGACAATTATTGGCACACTGTTCCCTTCTCTGTCTTACCTAATCTCTGCTCCCACACGTTTGTGGTAATTTCCATGAAAAGGGGTATTTTTTAAAGGAAAGTCATGCATAGATCTTAGACCAAAATTTTGCAATTCTTTCTATTAAATGATAAAAACAAAAGTTTATTGTTTTCACATTTGGAATTATGAAAGTAAAGTTTTGTTTTCATAACATATATAACATATATACACCTGTTACCTATGTACTCAACTGTGCTGTTTGTCTATTATATTTCCAATTGTTCATACAAGGTAATGGTATAAGTATCAATTTCTTATATACTAAAATAAGTATTTAAGGTTAAATAAGACTCTATTCAAGCCTTTCTTCTTTTCCACTTAAATTTCCCAAGTAAGAAATAAAACTTCAGTATTTGTTCTCTAGCCCTTTTCAGATAATTAATTTAAGCATACATCTATTTGACCTATGACTTAACAGTTGCATTTCTCGCCTGAATTACGAATCCCTAACAAGCAAGTTTTTCTATGAATCTGTTTTCTTTAAATGAGATAAAGTTAAGATTACAAATATTTTTAAATCCAATCCAAATTGTCATTCAAGTACATCTAAATAACACCAATCCTAGAAAATTCTAGAAAATCCTAGAAAATATGTATATGTATGGATATATAGATATATGCGTGTTTTCTACAGCCATTGCAATGTACTAACCTGAGCCTGCAGAAAGATGCTATTACTAGTCTGTTTAAACATCTTTTTAGGAAAAACACACTAAACATATTCAGTTAGTAACAGATGAGAAAAAAAAGCATGGCAAAATTTCTTATCAAAATATAGTTATATAACTATAGATACCAAACAATTTATATTTAATTAATAAGTGGCAAAAGTGAGATAAAATATTCCAAATAACATATAGTTTATCCATACCAAAGAGAAATCAGGTTAAAAGTAACAGACATACATATTATTAATAAAATATATTGGCATATGTGATAAAGTTGTTGCTTTGCTCCTGGGTCTTCTTCCTAACAACGTCAAATAAATCCTACTAGTAGTCTGTCCTATAAAACACATGAACAGCACAACAACACACCTCAAAACTGTCAAGTTCTTCAAATAAGAAAAGTTTAATAATTGTCCTAGTCAAGGGAAGTCTAAGGATGATAATTAAATTCAATGTGATATCCTAGATAGAATCCTGAAATTAAAAAAATATGTTGGTTGAAACCAAGAAAGTCTGAATCAACTGTGGACTTTGTTTACCAGTAAAACATCAGTCCTATTTCATTAATTATTAAAAAAGCATCAAAGTAAATTAAGATGTTAACAATGTGTGTTATTAATAATGTCAGGAATCTAATGTGTAAGAAAAATTTCATTTTTTCCTATCAATCTAAAACTTATAAAATTTTATTTTAAGATACATTTGTCTATTTAAATAGAGGTTTTTTTTTAATTTGGGGTTTTGGATTACACAGGGCAATGTTCAGGCCTTACTTTTAACTCTGCCCTCAGGATCACTCTTAGCAAGGTCAAGGGACAATGTGGGATTCCTGGGATTGAACTCAGTGGAGCAAGTCAAATGCCAGCACTTTACTGGCTGTATTATCTTTCTGGCCCCTAAATAAATAGATTCACTTAAAAATAAATTCAACCCTTAAGTTAAATAAAAGTTGTTTTCACCATGCTGAGAGCAATGTACTTGATTCATGAATATGAAATAAAAGCTTAAGATCATTATTGCAGGCTCTTCAATGCATAAATTCATTGAATTGCTTTATCTCTCATTTTTCAGCTTGTTGGTGACCTGTGTTTGAGGCTCCCACTGAAACTTCTTCACCCATCTCTCTGGTATAATTTCTCTTAAACATCTATTTAACTTTTTGTTCTTGAAATGGCAACAAAGGAACTTTATTAGTCCCTCAGAACCAGGAACCCTAGGGAGCATAGTTTATCAGCACAATTGATCCCAAAGTGACTGCATTGAAGGGATGGGGCAGGAATATTGCTTTGGGTATTTTAGAAAAACCTCCAAGATATAAATATGTCTCTTTTTCAGATAATCATTTCCTCTAGGAATATAAATGTCTTAGATAATCCCATAACTTAATAAATACTGTATGTTCAGTATTATATTAAGGGTTAGAAAATGCAGATATAAATATAAATGTAGATATATTAGAAAATGTAGATATATTATATTAAGCGTTAGAAAATGTAGGTAGAAATGCATAGCATAAAAAATTCAACAAAGTTCCCTGCTGCTCCAATACAAAGGCAATAAAACATCAAATATGCAGCAATAAAGTGTAACAATACAAAAAGTTATACAAGGCAACATATGTTGACGCCACAGGAATGACACCGACCAATTCTTTCAATATAGAAGGGATGTCTCTTTGTCAAGTTCAACCCTTGGCTCCATATATGGGCCCCAGAACACAGCTAGGAGGAATTCCTGAACACAGAGCCAAAAGTGAGTCCTAAACATCGCCTAAACATAGTCCTAAACATAACTGATTGTGCCCCACCCTTCAAAAATACACGAGCAGAGGAACTATTACAGAAATCCAAGTAATTATAATTCATTTTTTTTATTGTCATACATTGAGACTACCCAATAAAAGTTTATTACTTGTGCTTTTCAAGCTTTTTCATATAATCAGGAAATAACCAAACTATTTTTCATAAAAACTAAGTCTAATGTATCTGGCTAAATTGGCCTGGTCTGGCTTCATTGTTAATTTATAGGACATGATTTCAACTCAAGGGGAAAAAGTGAAATTCCTTATCACCTCTCCCTCAGTGTTTGTGGGGTGTTTTTCATCCTTCTCCCCACTTTCCTGATTCCTTTTATCTACATAGAACTACTATGGTCTATTTTTTTATTATAATTTATGCATTCTGTTTTAAAATACTTGTATCACTTGTCTTCCCATTGTTCATTGATTTGCTCGGCGCGGCACCAGTAACGCCCCCATTCGTTGGGAATGAGGTCCATTATTGTTACTGTTTTTGGCATATCGAATACACCATGGGTAGCTTGCCAGTCTCTGCCATTTTAAAATACTATTAACAATAAAAATTTCTAAGTACAATGTTTAACCACCATACTTGATCACTTGATAACTTGATCACTTGAATCCAGTTATTCATCGATTTGCTCGAGCGGGGCCAGTAACATTTCTATTGGACCCTATCACATGCCAATGCAGCCCAATGGCATCTTTAACCACCATACACACCAGCAAAATATCAGCATTTCTCCACCAATGTCACAAGGTTCTGTACTGCCAACCCCCATTCCTCTGTCTGGTTAAGCTCAGTTTCTGTAGACTGGTTCTCAGTGTATGATTCCGTTGGACATTTGTTATCTCCATACTAAGTTTATATGCCACATAAAGGAGAAATCATTCTGTATTTTTCCCCTCTCTGTATAAATTCTTTAGGTGCATCCATCTACCACAAATTACATGATTTTGTCTTTTTTCTTAATAGCTCAGCATCCATTTTCCAGACATCTATTCCTGGGCGTGTGTCCTGATCTTGGTATTGTGAATAGTGCTACAATGAATACACATCTTTTCAAAACACTGGTTTTTTGGCCCTTGGGATAGAAGCTTAGAAGTGAAAACACTGGGTTATATGGTAGCTCATTTCTTAGTTGTTTGACAAGCTGTTTGGTAAGAATTATAATCTTAATCTTAATACTACTTAGTCTTATATTTATAATTGTGGTCTAGCTTTCTACTTTCTAAGTCTTCTGCTATTTTTATTAAAGTTTGGGTATCATGATCTACAATCACTTGTCACTTGTCTTCCCATTGTTCTTCAATTTCCTCAAGCAGGCACCAGTAACATCTACATTCGTGGGAATGACGTCCATTATTGTTACTGTTTTTGGCATATTGAATACACCACGGGTAGCTTACTAGGCTCTGCAGTGGCTCTGGATTCTTCCCAGGGGGCCCAATCATTTTTTTTTTTTTCTTTGGGTCATACCCAGTGATACTCAGGGGTTACCTGGCTTGCTCAGGAATTACTCATGGCAGTGCTCAGGGGACCATATGGGATGCCAGGGATCGAACCCGGTCGGCCGAGTGCAAGGCAAACGCCCCCCCGGCTGGGTTATCGCTCCAGCCCCCAATCATTTTCCATGTCAGACCGTCAACCATTCAGGGCCCATGGGGCAGTACCATGTACTGCGGGTCTCATATCTGCCACCTGCTGACACAGCTGGGCACTGCAGCCACACCTGCAACACCTAAAGGGGCAGGAGTGATCTACAATAGAATTACTATTAATGTTTTAGGCTTACAATGTTACTGTACTGCAACCACCACTAGGAACCAATATCTCTCCACCATTGTCCCTGCCTTCAGGTGACTCCACCCTCTGACCCTAGAGGATTAGGAATCGCAGCTCTGTTAGGGTTTGTTCTCTTTGTTCATTGTTCTACTTAGTTTTCTGATTCTGTATACACTACATGTTTCTTCCTACATTTGTTTCCTTATGATCTATACTGAACTACCATAATCTAGAATTTGTATTTCTTCTTCTGACACACTTCAATTAGCATAACTTGCTCTTGTCTGATGCTAGTTACATTGAAATGGAAGATTTCCTCATTTCTTACAGGTGTGCAGTATTTAATTGTGAACATGCACCATAATTCACAAGCTGTTCTTTTTAAATGAATTTAATATATCACTTTTCATTATCCTATGGTGTCCTCAACTTCATGAGATATATACATAGTGAAAAAAGAAAGAACTCCAGGTAGATAATTCGTCTTTTCTAAGTTATTCAAGGGCCCTATGATTATACTTACTGATGTGAAGAATTTCATATGGTGTCGTGGAGCAGTTGGGGGCGTAGATCTGTTAAATTTCTCTATTCTAGTGATCTGATTTTTTTGTGCAATGAGAACACTATAAAAATATCACATCAAGGGGCCAGTGTAACAGCACAGAGGGTAGGGCTTTTGCCTTGCATTCAGCTGACCCAGGTTTGATCCCGGCATCCCGTATGGCCCCTCAAGCACCGCCAGGAGTAATTACTGAGCTAAGAGCCAGGAGTAATCCCTGACCATCGCCAGGCTTGACCCTTTCTCTATAAATATATTTTGTCTTTAAAATCAGGGTGATTTCCGAGTTCTAACTAAAATAGACATCCTTTTAAATAGATTGACTCTTATGAAGAATGATTCCAAAAAGATGAAGCTGCTTAGAACAGACTGAGGGATCTGTTTTCACCATAACACAAACAGGGTGAAAGAAGTTGATACAAATTTGGTTCCCTGGGAAAAATCTAAGCAGGTTCTCTCCTGAGTTCAATATCCCTGGGCAATGAGGAAAAAAAGTTAAATTTCCTGACACATTATCTGACTTTCTCTGTTCGGCATATGACCTAATGTTGCATCTTCCCATTGACAAAGACATCTTTCCCACTGGTATACACTTAAAGTTTTTATTTCCAAGAGCTCATTCAAGTTCATTACACTAAAGATTAATTAGCATCTTTCGAACTTGGACTCCCAAGAGAATCTTTTGTTTGTTCAGTCAGTTGATCCCTCTACACCTGCCGCAGACTCAAAGGATATAACTATTGCTGCTCTTGTAAATACAAACTTCAGTGGGAGACCCTCCTCCCCATAAAGCCAAAATGTTGATTTCCCAAGCTGGAGAGAGTGACTATCAGTTTCTATAGTCTTCCCATCTTTTCATATAGCCAAATCACATTAATTTTTTTTTTTTACTGAAAGAGCATTTTGTTTAGAATGTGTTCTTTTTTAATTTCTTAATAGAAAGAATAAGAATTTATGAGCATCAGTTAAGAACGTTCTAACTCACAGAGTTTATGTGATAATGGTATAGGGTTCACACAAATAATGTGCCTACCTCTATACTTCCTTGTTTCCGGTCACCCATTTCTTCCCGGCCTTAGTCCAAGGACGACACTCTAAACCACACCTTTGTGGGTAAGGAGTGCTCAGAACTATGGATGACCATGTGAAAGGTGAGCATGTTTTAATTTTGATTGTCATGATTTTGAACAAGAGCTTTGAATAATATTGATGGAAGGGATAATGGTTTGAATAATTTTGACGGAAGGGAGAAACAGACACCAAAGCCTTATAAAAGTTATATATGAGTGTTCTGAGGAACTCCTTTCTCCTAAACTCAATTAAAATGCCCTAACATTACTACTGCATATTTGAATCTCTGCACTGTGAATATAACTATTTTAAATAAAGATTTTGTGTATTTTATAATATATTTATTCCCAACTATATGAATATATTGAATTATATCAATCAATGCATTGATTTAGGACACTTATGTACCACTATGCAAGGGTTTATTAATTTATTTCTCAAGTAATATTATGAATCAGAGAAAAAATAAATATTCGCAGTAAGAAAATTAAGGCATGATTTTCTTATGAAAATTAAAGCATAATCTAGGGTGATGTACGTGGGGATAATCTAGGATGACGTGCAAAGCAAAGTGTTCTGTGAGGTCACTTAACTCCTGGATTAAGTTCAGAGATCAAAATTAGATGTCTATGATAGAATGACAGTTGCGGTTTGAAAAGTGGTCTTCTAACATAACATATGGTCTACTAGGATAAATTGCTACATAAACACTGATTTACTTGAGATGGTACCAGTTATCAGGTAACAAAAGTCAGAGATGATTCCTCTTCCCGTGGTACTGTCGAAAAATCAGGAAAGAGTTATAAGAAAGTGTTATCCTCACGAGGAAAACCCCTAGAGTCAGGGGAAATGCAACTCCGTGGAGTATTTTGTAACAACCATGTGAAAACTGTTCGCAAACTAAGGATTTGGGGAGGGTCTTGTTTCATTTAAACAAAGTGAGAAAGCAGGAGACTTGGAGATAATAAATATAAATGGGAAACATTTGATTACTTAAATGTGATCATTATAGATTGATGTAGAGTAAATGTCGAATTGGGAATAATTCAAGTATAGTTAATTAGTCGATATTTAATCAAAAAGGTGTGTAGTTTGTATCACCTAAAAGATTATTAACTCAAAAAAATTAGGGAAACCTGGCCAGAGATGTGACTCAGACTCTTTTCACATGAGACCTAGATCCCATCACTGGGACTGAAAAAGAAAAACTAGGAGAAACAAGGAGAAAGAGAATATGGTGCAGAAGACTAGGTATACAATAGTCATGTCATGCACCTCACCATGGTTGGATTCAGTGTCACATAATTCCCTGAGCATCACCAAGTGTGTGTCCCCTGAGCTGTAGTGTCCCCTGAGCACCACTAGGTGTGACTCTCAAGATTCCCTGCTCTGCATGGGTGGTCTGAGTATCCATAACACCATTGAACCCAAGTAGAATTGAACCCAAAGATTCTTGCATTGAACTACTGGTCCAGTTGGCAAAGAATTGTGAGTACACATACTCCCCTGCCACTTCCATTAAACTTCTTGAGTACTGCTTATGAAGCATCTCCTTAAAAAAAAAGTTTTTTTCAGGAGAAAATAAAGTGTCCATCTTCTCTCCATTTGACCAATCATGGCACATTTATACATGGTGAGAGAAATAGTTTAGAAGGCAATACTATGGAATAGTTAAGAACTAAATCTTGAGTCAAACAGCTTATTTTTATATCTTTTCTTTCCCATGTCCTAGATGATACGCTTGGATGGAAATGCTTTTAGATTCTCTGAAATGTGAAAGACTCAGGTTCCTCATCTTTGAAATGTGGATTATAGCATAACTTCCTCAGAGAGTTTCTATGAAGATACTAAGTGCCATAACAGGAACAATTCTTGTTCAAAGACCAAAAGAAAGAGTGAAAAAAATAGCCCATGTTCTTAAATATTGATGGTGCTAAAGCTTTGACAGGATGTATGGAGATGTTACTGGTGCCTGCTGGAGCAAATCAATGAACAATGGGAAGGCGAGTGATAAAAGTGATACAAGCTAAAGCTTTGCAAAATTTTGCATTTAATCTTCTTTAATCATTCCCACTATTCAATTTGAAAAAAGTCAGTATCTGTGTTTTATGGGTGATAAAGCTGAGGAAAGCAGAATAGCACAGAGCTGACCTTTGGTGCCTGATCTGCTTATTCCAAAACCTTAGAACTTTACCACCACTTGACAATATGACTCAAACAATTACAATATGACTCAAACAATTACAATCTATTTACTTAAATACTAAGTACTATTTAGCATTTAAATACTAAACCCTAAAACAGCATGAGGCACCATTGTCAAATAAAACTATATTGACTTGGGTCACATATCACTCTTTTTAAACAATTTTGACACTATGACATCCAATTTCTACCTTATTTTTACCACAGAACATGCAAAAGTCAGAGATCAGTGATGAAAAATTACACAGTGTTAACAACTTATATCCTGCTTGGACTGACAGATGACCCAATTCTACAGATTCTGCTCTTTATCTTTCTATTTCTCACCTACCTGCTGAGTGTTGTTGGGAATCTGACCATCATCACCCTCACCTTTGTAGACTCCCACCTTAAAACACCTATGTACTTCTTTCTCCGGAATTTCTCTGTTCTAGAAGTTTCTTTTACCACTGTATGTATTCCCAGATACCTCTATACACTTGCGACTGGAGACAATACAATAGCGTATAATCCTTGTGCCGTTCAATTGTTTTTTGCTGTTCTCTTAGGGGTGGTAGAGTTTTTCTCTTGTCAGCCATGTCTTATGACCGCTATGTAGCCATCTGCAAACCCTTGCATTATACAACCATCATGAACAGCAAAATCTGCATCAAGTTCCTTATCGGCTGTTATGTGATAGCTCTTATCATTGTCCTTCCACCCTATATTATGGGCTTTCAACTCGAGTTCTGTGACTCCAACGTCATAGATCACTTTGGCTGTGATGCTGGTCCTATCCTGAAGATCACCTGCTCTGACACAGAGTTTTTAGAACGATTTGTCTTGGTCCTGGCTGTCTTAACACTCCTGTTCACCTTGTCCTGTGTAATCATGTCGTATGCATACATCATCAAGACCATCCTCAGATTCCCTTCTGCCCAGCAAAGGAAAAAAGGCATTTTCTACTTGTTCTTCTCATATAATTGTGGTTTCTATTACATATGGGAGCTGCATTTTTATCTATGTTAAACCATCTGCAAAAGAAGGGGTTGCTATGAATAAGGTAGTGTCACTACTTACTACTTCGGTTGCACCTGTAATGAACCCCCTTCATTTATACTCTGAGGAACAAGCAAGTGATACAAGCATTCAAAGATATGCTCAAAAAGATTGCATCCATCTCAAAGGACTAACTAGGTAACAAATGTAAAAGGTCACAGTGAAAAACTCCATTTTATTAAAAATATACTTTGCTACAAAATTTTCTGATTATAAATGTGATATCCAATAATTTCAAGTAAATAGAGCTGTACCACAATTGCATTTACACTTTAGAACACTTGCATTATTCCAAACTTTCCTGATTTTATTTGGAGTCAATTACCTCTTTTTAAAGACCTAATAGCCACTGCTCTGTTTCATGCATTTGTAAATTTGCAGATAAAATGTGTACAAAAGTATACATTTTATATAAACGAAAAACATAGGTGAGTAGGATTCTGTCTCAGACTTCCTTGATTTAATATAATGGATATTCAAAATTTCCATTCATTTGTAACAGTGTCAGTAGTTTGATTTTTAGACAAAATAATATTCCAATTCATGGATATACTGTTTTGGTATTAATTACTTCGTGGATATTTGGGCTGTTTCCATGTCATTATGAAATGTGTTATATATTCTAGTGGAATTATTGTGTTATATGGTGTCTATAAAGCTGATTTCCAAATATGTACCATTTCGTATTTCCAGTAACAATATGTGAAGTTATCATTTTCTTCACACACTAGCACTTGATTTTTAGTCTTTATTCAGCTACTCTCAGGATGTAGTTATACTTGATTAATGGCTTATTTTGCATTACCCTAATGATGAATGGTATTGAATAGCTTTTCATGTGCATTTTATCCATGTGTGTATCTTCTTTGGTAAAATTTCTTTTCAAGTATTTTGCTCATTTTTATGGTTTGATTGTATTCTTACCAAGGTCTGATAGTTATTTCTTTATATATTATGAAACAGGTCCTTTATCAGATAAATGACTTCTAAATATTTCCTCCCAATGAATAATGAGTTGCACAGGTATTATTTCTTATTTTTTAATGAAAATAAAATTTTCATATGCTGGAGATTGAGCTCAGGTGGGTTATGTGCAAGACAAACACCCTACCTTCTGTATGATCACTACGGCCCCAGACAAGCCTCATTTGTGTGAGGATCAGAATTTGATCCCCATCACATCTCTTTGACTCCACCGTTCTCCCCTGCATTAACATACGCCTCAGAGACCTGGGTCTTACGAAAGCAGGATGAGAATGCTATTCGGGTCTCCCAGAGAGGAATCAAAATAGCTATGCTTGGAATATCATGCCTCACTCAAGTGAGAGAAGCAATCCGGCTCTGACCTCGTTGCTATTCCAGAATCAGGGACTCTGTCTCGTTTGCCAAGGCATCGAAAATCAGATGGGCTGGACATGTAATGCGATTTGGAGATGACCGCTGGACTAGAGTCATTATTGACTGGATCCCACGGGATGTCAAAAGATCACGTGGCCGCCCACCTACAAGATGGTCAGACTTCCTTGTCAAGACCCTGAAGGAACGGTTTGAGGCTCTTCATATTCCTGAATCAACCAGATGCCATTGGACTACATTGGCACGTGATAGGATCCAATGGAAATGTTACTGGCACCCACTAGAACAAATCGATGAATAACGGATTCAAGTGATCAAGTGAAGTGATCACAAAAAAAAAAACCTTTTAGTGGTTCTTTTCAGTCATGTGAGCCCTGATGCTTTCATTCCTAGGGGAAATTCTTGCACACATATATGAGGTTACCAGCATAACTATATTTATGACATTACTGCTCATAAGAGAAAAAACTACATAGAGTATATCTAGTAATCAAAAATTATAAATTCCTAATCATAGAATGAGAGTCTGAAGTGTGAACATACTTTAACAGTCCATATGAAGACCCGTCAGCCTCCACACCTAAACTCTGCCATTTTAACGGACCCACCTCCACAGCTCCTGAAACTCTGCTGTCCACCACAACATTCTAGCACAGAGAAGTAGAGCAAATCTGATGGGGAGGATGCAAAGAAACCTACCAAGCTCAAGAAGTAAAAACAATGAAAGAAAAAGTCAACCAGTACCAACAACTTAGTAAGTCCACAGACTTAATGATACCATTTGTGAGGGTATTTAGTGAGCTGAACGAAAAATAAAAGCACAAATAAGTAGCAAAGCACAAGAAAGTACGAATGCTGAAATACGAAAACTAAAAGCAGAAATGAAGAGTAAGGTTGGTGATAATAAAAACCTCAATAGAAGCTCTGAACAGCAGAATAACAGAGCTAAGCAAAAGATCACTGAGCTCCAAGATGAGTAGAAAACATCTAGAAAACAGAAGAAAGTATGAAAGAGTGGGAAAGTATGGAAAGTAATGAACAACATTATCAGGGAACTATGGAATAAGTTCAAGGGGAATAATAGAAGAATAGCCAGAGTCTCTGAAGAACAGGAAGGCAAATGTAATTTAAAAACAATAGCTAAAGAAATCATTAATAAGATTTTCCCCATAGTTGAGGAATGAAGGTACTGAATCCAAGAGGCTGGAAGGATACCAATAAAAATAGACTCAAATAGGGAAAATTTAAGGCACATCATACTAAAATGACAAAATTCAAATATGGATGGAATATTGAAAGCAACAAGACCAAACAAAATATCAACATAAAGGAAAGTCCATAGATGTGAAGCCAATCTATCAAATGAGACTCCGTGAGCCAGAAGAGAATGGAGGGATAGAGACAGTGTAAAATTTCAACAAAATAAAAACCTAATTAAGAATATTCTGTCCAGAGAGAGAGAAAAAGACAAAGTGCCTGCCATAGTGAAGGCTGGGGAGGGGGAAAGAGTCAGGGGACATTGGTGGGGGAAATGTGCACTGGTGGAGGGATGGGTGCTGGAATACTGTATAAGTGAAACCTAATAATGAACAGTTTTGTAATTGCTTATCTCATGGTGGTATAATAAAATTGAGAAAAAAAGATTATGTCCAGCTCCATTATCATTCAGATCTGAAGGAATGATAATAGGCTTTACTTATTCCATGTAAATGCCAAAATATATTAAATATCTTTAATTTTCATTTATGACAGGAAGACAGTTATTATAATGAGGTCAAGTACAACAAATAAATTTAATGCAATATTTAATATTTCAGAGTGAAAACTTACTTGTATAAATGAGAATAGATATTACATTCTATTGCATTAAATGATAAAAAATTTTTACATAGGTTAAATCATATAGCATTCAATTATTACAAATTATTTTGTATTGATTTTATAATAATTCCATTTTCCATTCCTTTATTTCTGTTGAAGTAAGCAATATGAAATAAATTTGATGTGTGCTTGCTAAGTAAATTAGTTATGTGCCTCAATAGCAGACTGGGGTGATGGAGGAAACCTGGGGACACTGGTGGAAGCCAAGACACAATGGTGGTGGAACTGGTATTGTAACACTGTATGCCTGAAACAACTGTATTATTAACAACTTTGTAAGTCACAATGTGTGGAGAAAGACTGGTGCACTCCACACAAAATCTAGGATCAGGGTCAGGGATCCCCTTCTGCCCAGGGACCTGCAGCCACTGGACAGAGAAAGACAGAAAAATCTAGCAAAGTTTCAAAATGGTTTACTCATACAGGTTCTGGCATACAGATCAGCAATAGGAAAACCCCAAACTTAGGGTTCCAGGCTGGGCCCAGGCCAAGTGTAGGCCTTGATGGCTGCTACCACGTGTTAAGGCCCAGCCCAGAAGAACAGAGAGGAGAGGGTGAAGAGACAAGAGAGAGAAAAGAGAGAGAGAGAGAGAGAGAGAGAGAGAGAGAGAGAGAGAGAGAGAGAGAGAGAGAGAGAGAGAGAGAGAGAGAGCTAAAAGAGGAGCAGGAAAGAAAGCAGGCTACAGTTTTTATATCCCTGCTAAACAGACTACCCACTCCAAAGGAAAGCAGTCAGGGTCAAATGCCCTCAGGTAATTTCTCCCAGGACCTCACCTAAGCCCTTTGAGATGTTAATGTTGCCTAGCCATGACCTGCCTTGGAATGACCCTGCAGGGTAGAGTGGAAAAGGGGCTTCTAAGATGAACTACATCTCAGAATACAAAGGCATGCATCTGTACCAAAGAATATTCTATAGCGAGTTATATATTTCTCCAGGTCTTCACAAGAGTCTCATCTTTACTTCATGGTTGTTCTGTATATTAGCCTTTGACTTATCAGAGAGCCATGCTTGCTTGCTTGGAGGCAAACAGCATTTCTCTCTGGTCTAATTACTTAGAGATCCAACGTGGCCAGGCAAATATACCAGTAAGATCTAGCTAGTCCCACAATGATTGTGGCATCATGAGAGAATATTTATACCAGCCAGTATAGAATATATGATCAGATGAGCTGCCACATTCAAACTGTCCTCCTCCTATCTACAAAGTGACCTGCAGGAGGCAACACCAGGCCAGATGCAGAGGCTCTGGGCAGCAGTGTACAGCAACAACAATGTTTTATAAAATTTTTTAAATTAAAAAATGTCCATATAAGTGGGACTCATAAAAATAATGCCAAGGGGTAAAATAAGACAAAGTAGAACATGACAGCATTATTCCATTCCATCAGTAAAATTTCCAGAACGAAGATAACTGGCATAATTAACATTGCATTCATTTATAATGAAACTGCAATAAAACACAGGAAATGATCATAGAAATAGGATTAGACTGAAGTCATTAGAGATGAGAGAAAATTATTAACATAATCAAATAATAAAATAGTAATTATTAATTATCAAATAATTAAATCAAAATAATTAAATGATCAAAAGAGAAATTTCAAATTCATCTGAATATATATATGAATTATATAATTTTCTAATAAAATATTACTTATTAAAATTGATCTAAGGACATAGCTTCCTAGTTTTCTAAGCACCACTTGTTGAAGAGACTTTCCTTATTCCATTTTGTACTTTTTTCTCCTTATCAAAGATTAAATGATCATGTATTTGAGGATGTGTGTCAAGATACTCAACTCTATTCCCAGGTCCACAGGTCTGTTTTTACTCCAGTACCATGCTGGGTTTTGTTTTAAATTTTTTATTATACCACCATATGATATGCAGTATCATGCAGTCTTAATTACCACCATTTGGTACTACAGTTTGAAGTTGGGAAAGGTGATGAATTTGTATCTCTGTCTAACACCATACAGAAAAGTCAGATCAAAATCGATTAAAGATCTCAATATCAGACCTGAATCCATCAAATACATCGAAGAAAATATAAGAAAAACCCTCCATGACTTTGAAGCTAAAGGCATCTTCAACGAGGAAACACCACTTACAAAGCAATTGGAAGCAAAGATAAACATATGGGACTACATGAAACTAAAAAGCTTCTGCACCACAAAAGAAATGGTGCCCAAGATACAAAGACAGTCCACAGAGTGGGAAAGAATATTCACCCAATAACCATCTGCTAAGGGCTTAAAATCCGGGATATATCAGGTACTGGTAGAACTTTACAAGAAGAAAACAGCCAAACCCATCAAAAAATGGGAGAAGAAATGAACAGAAACTTCCAAAAAGAAGAAATTCGAATGGCCAAAAGGCATATGAAAAAATGCTCATCATTACTAATCATCAGAGAGAAGCAAATCGAAACAACAATGATATGTCATCTCACACCAGGGAGACTGAAAGAACAAGAACAACCAATGCTGGTGTGGATACAGGGAGAAAGGGACTCTCATCCGTTGTTGGTGGGAATATCGACTGGTTCAGCCTTTTTGGAAAACAATATGGACATCCCTCCAAAGACTAGAAATTGAGCTCCCATTTGACCCAGCAATACCACTCCTGGGAATCTACCCTGGGGAGGCCAAAAACACACAGCAGAAACACTATCTACACTTCTATGCTCATAGCAACACTATTCACAATAGCCAGAGTCTGGAAACAACCAGAGTGCCCAAGAACAGATGACTGGAAAAAGAAACCATGGTACATCTACAATGGAATACTATGCAGCTGTTAGGAAAAATAAAGTTATAAAATTTGCCTATAAATGGATGGACATGGAGAGGAATATACTGAGTGAAATTAGCCAGAGAGAAAAGGACAGATAAAGAATGACTGCATTTATTTGTGAGATATAAAAAAAAAAATAGTATGACACCAATATCCAAGGCCAGCCAAAACATGAATCAGGGTCTTGTCAGTGGGTGGAATCTACTGCAAGTGTGTAGGAGTCAGAGATTAGGTAAGACAGAGAAAGGAACAGTGTACTAGTAATTGTTGGAAATGATAATACCAGTCTAGAACTGAGGCATTGAATGTAGGCAAAGGGATATACATGATAACCTCTAAATGTATATATTGCAAGTCACAATGTGTAAGAGAAGGAAGGAGAGAGAGAGAAAGAGAGAAGAGAGAGAGAAGTAGAGTGCCTGCCATATAGGCAGGCTGCTGAGGGGATGGAATAAGGGACATTGGTCATTGGTGGTGAGAAATGGCCTCTGGTGGAGGGATGGGTGCTGGAACACTGTGTGACTGAAACTCAAACATGAACATCTTTGTAATTGTATATCTCATATTGGGTATAATAAAAAATTTTAAATAATAGAACTTAAAAGAAATTGATCTAAGGAGATAGAAAATATAAACTTTTTTTTGTAAAATAGAAAAATTCTAAGAAGAATGTGCTCCAAATTACAGCAGGTCTGTTGAAACAATTTCAGACTGAGTTTCTCCATATCTTAAAGAGTCAATAGCTACTTACTATAAAACTATGAAAATGAACCCTTCCCCAATGATTTATAGCTCCCTGAATAAAAATAACTTTTCTTGAGTCTTGAGGATATAGTTTGTTTGTAGATTTACTAACCACTAAAACAATGGCACAGCAGTCGGCAAAGCACAAGAAAGTATAGCAGTCAAAATGAAGATACTACAGAGATGACAAAACTGAAGAGAATGGTAGGTAATTAAAAAAAAACCTCAGTAAGGGCTGGAGTGATAGTATAAATGGTTTAGGGCACTTGTTTTGTACATGGCGATGGCAGGTTCAAAGTCCAGGATCACAGATGATTCCTCAAACCCACCAGGAGTAATCACTGAGCACTGCCAGATGTGACC